>JAQGAH010000110.1:0-83683 GCA_034696885.1 Lepidocyrtus paradoxus | reverse complement strand
GACAGACAGACGGACGGACAGACTGCCCAGACGATCTTAGTAACTTGCGTTTCACCTTACGGTCGCAAGTTAATAAGTAAAGGAATGTCTGGCAATCAAGAGGGACTCCGGTAGCACTGCCATTATTGTGTCTTATCGTTGAGCATACGTTTAATGGATGATGGAGAAGGAGGGAAGGGACACATGTCGTATGAAAAATTTCTGGTCTTGTCCCGCTTGCATTGACGCTTGAAAATGAAATGAAATGACAGAATGGGAAATATGATATTTTGTTACGAAAGAATTTTTTCTCTTCTGAAAAAAATGTCGGCCAGACAAAAACAAGATCAAACTTGGAGCAAAGAATTTTTCTTTAAAAAAATAGTAAACTACATTCTACCCAATGAATTCAAAATAGAATGATAATATGTGGCTGATGAGGCGCAAGTCCAACAAATTCATGCCCAGCCTGCATCTTCACTAGCGTAAAACTCATTTGGGATAATGCAATCTGAAAAACTATTCTGAAATTCGGTATGGAAAATTAAATCCTTCATAAGCTAATACATATTATTATTAAGCATATGTACAATATAGAGCAATAAAAAGCTGATGTCATGATACAAGGACCCTTTTACCGTCTGTATCTAAGGATACTACACATGCCAAATATTAGAAAACTATATTCTACTACATTCAGAATATCGAGAAAGAAAATTCAAAATCCTGTTTCAAAAGTGAAAAGTGACTTTGATAATTTGTAGCAAGTAAAAGACTCAAGTCATCCATCTTAATTTAATTTTGACAGACACCCATCAGCTATCAGCATCATCCATATCCATTGGTTTGATACAAAAATAGCGATACACAGATGCAAGTGAACACGAGAATGCTAATGAGCTAATGACTTAATACACAAAATCAACTTTTTTTCCTTGGAACTGGACGGCAGGATAAAGAACAGTTGGATATTATGCGTAATTCGTTATTTTATTATTGGGGCGCAAAGTGCTTTACCATTCATGAACGGCACATTCCCACTTTTTAAATGCATTCTTAACTAATTTGATATTTATGCGATTGCATGCATCCATACATAACCTATACATATGCCGGTTTGAATGGGCCATGTCTTTATTTCTTCCAAGAAATGTTTTTCCAACTTGAATTATCATCGTCAGCCGTCAGCCCACACGAAAACCTTTCAATGACGGTTGTATGTATGGATGGATGGGTTGGAGATTAAATGTGATTGTGACTGGTTTAATGTTAGCAAAACTAGATATTGAGGAGTGATTGCTGATACATTTTAAAACCATTTTTTTCTTTCATAATTAGCAAAACCAAATATGGGGAAAGGTGCTGCTTGCTACCAATGCAATGTGCCTTACTTTGCTTTTGTACATGCATTAGCTACCAGAACCGTTTTATGAAACAGATGAGATAATGACTTTAGTTTTTACTGGACATTTTTTGCTTGCATTGCAAAAAATTGTGCTGATTATGTGTTTTTATCAGATAAAAGTGACCCATGCGCCTCAATTAAGCAAGTAGAGGCAGAGGCTAAAATACTCATTTCCAAAAATGAATTTGATTGCACTCTGGCTGTAAATAAAAATAATGATGAGTGGACTGTTTTGTAGATTTTTTTGCATATTATATCCCATCTGTTTACAACATGTTTGCAGTTATCTTAACCATTGACTGAAATGAAAGTATGAGTAAGATAAATGGGATGTAAGGCTAGGAGTGATTATTATGATAGGTGATGTAACATTTTTTCAGGGCTGATGGTGACAATGACACCCATCGATGGAAATTGTTTTCACATCGTTACTGCGCATATAAATGACCTCGAGAAAAATCTCAGTTGCAAACGTAGGCTATTGCATACCAAGTTAACCCCCAGATTGAAATTGAATTGGATAGTGTGTGCACTTTTTCAAAATTATAACATTTGCTATCCTTTCAAATTGCTTTAAAATTATAATGAGGTTATGATTCGATCATTATGCGAAAGTATTTCCTCAGCCTAACCTAACCGTAAACGTTATAAGTGGGATAAATTTGAAGATATACGACATCCTCCGGCTACCCCCGTCTCCCAGGGACTTATTTTCAGAAATTAACAAGTGGCAATTCATATGATACATTTTTTCTCCATGATAATTCTATATGACTTTTCAACAAATACCAAGAAAATCATTTCTAGAACACAAAACTTTGCTGCTACATTTCTACTCAGATTATATTTGCGCTAATAGATATCCTAATATAATCGCTAATTCATTGAATAGAACTGATTCAATTCACCTTAACATAATTACATCACTCTGTCGATTAGTCCGTTTAATCTGGATTACTTATATTTCTAGATATCTTTGGACCTGTCTTCTCAGCCAAAGAAAAGCTTCTGTCAAGCACTTGAATTTAAAACATGGAATAGAATAATGGTAGTTAGAATGAGGGTTATCCCACGGACTCTTGAAATGAAGTTAAAATATTTAAATTACCCAAGTTGATAGCGTGAATCAATGAAATGTTTTCCTTGTTTGCTGTCTGCACCCGTTTCTCTTTAAGCGGCATTAGCTAGGATATGATCATGGTCAGTCAGTGCAGTCGGTTATGTAAAAGGTTATTTATTTCATCAGATTTTCCTTGTTCCTTTTCGCCAATTCCATTCCATAATTGCAGGAAGAAAAGAAAAATAGTTATGTCTGACTTTGCTTACTCACATTGAACCTACTAAAAAACTTCTACTACAGATCCATGCAAGAATACATTTACTTAGGGGCTACATGACACAACTTCACAACATGTATACGTATGTCAAACATGGATTGCCTCACTCAACTCATTATCGTGTCATCCTCCTCAATGCCAGCCAGTCCAGTTTGAGTGCAATGGACTTGACTGAATGACGCTTTTTGTTAAAAAATGACGTATCAATGAGTTTTCCTCTAATAATCCTCATTTTACAAATAATTGAATTAAATTGAATAATTAAGCTTAAAATCATGCGCAGATTAAAAACGCAGAAGATGGTGCCTTGGGGATGATATTGATATGTGAGAATTATGGCAATAAAACATGATGAAAAAAGTTGACCTCGTTTTTGCCCGTTTTGCTCCATTACAATATATATAATAATGAATGAAGACTGAAGAGGAGCAAAAATATTGGAAATTGGTAAAGATAGGACATTCTTGAGGTTGAATGAGTAATATTTTGCAAATTATTCAGAAACAATTGCATTCATCGTGGTTTCTTTGTTCAGAGTAACAACTAATTACTGCAAAAAGATATATCAGTATCCTATCCCAATTTTCCTTTAATATTTTGAAGAGTGGTTTCGCACAAATAAGTAAACAGGACTGGCTAGTCTAGAGTAAGCGAAAACGGATGCAACAAAGAAGTTACACTGTAACCGACCCTGACCTGACCTTGATTCTAATCATTTTGGGATATTTTCCTTGAATTTTCCCTTAAAGAAAATGCATTAATTTCCCATTATATTTGCCACCCTCCCATTAATAATTTTTATAAGGATATATATTCAGCCATGTAGTTAATACCCTTTATCTTGAACTTGGCTGGGAAAAAATGTTTTTTACAAAATATTTATTTAGAACTCCTCAACAAGGAGAAATTGATGACAGCGCAGCGGTCCGACACCAGCCCCAAAAAAACTCAGGATATTTCATGTAATGCAGTGCATGTTGCATGGTAGAGTATGTAATTTGCAACAAGATTATCACGTCACCATTTTGCAAAACTAAAATCATCTCATATATGCAGATGAAAAATATGAGCTTGTAAACCCAGCATATCCTTTTTCGATAGTCCCAGTAACGGTTTTGCTAATTTTTGTTTGGATTTTTTCAGCCAAAATCTGCAAGTGCATGCTATATTGCTATCATCTTATCTACTCTCGTCATCATCCTTAATCTCAAATCAAATACGCATCTGTCAAGTCCAAATTATCGGCCTGAAACTGTGTATCAAACATACACCAGTAGACAAACTGCAATTTCTCCTCATTATGTGCACACCAAAAGAGAAATACAGAAAAACAGTTGAACAACAATTTTTATCCTGATTTTTTAACCATAATGATAATGTGATGGTAGATGATGACGGTAGTGGTGTGGTGACGGTGGCACAGGTTGATGTTGATGCTTTCTGGTTCAATCATTAGTATTGTTCTTTATTGTTTACTTCTAATGCAAACATAACGATGTGTGTGTGTGCACTGTTGTAAACTAGGAGTGAACCTGGTTTTTGCTCCTTTCCCTCTTTCCCCATCAGGAGAATAGGAATATAATGCCAACGTCAACAATGGGTAACTTTCATCTTAGAAGAAGGAGAAAAACTGTAGTAAATTTTCATCCTGGTCTAGTGGTGAAGCTGACGCTATTCCAAAGTTTCTTGCTTAGCTTGGGTTTGTCTTTTTTTCTTTACCTTTGAGCTGATAGAAGATAATCACGGCGGGACACGACATTATCATCATCTTTATTATCATCATTTTCATCCTTCTTTATCCTAATCATAATCGTTTTCCTACACACAAACTGCAGAAAAGTATATGCTATTATACAGTTTCATGGAGATGGAGGATGCATGTGAGTGTGTACAGATTATATAATTATATTAGCGAGAGAAAAGAGTTTTAGAGAAGAAGAGTCCATCAGACTACATAATAAGTGGTCTAAAATATAGTGCCAACATAGAGCACGTAAATCTTTCTCCATGCAATATTTTGAAGGGAGAAACCGTAAAAAATATGACTAAAATAGCTACTTTTCCAACTACAGATACAAGAAAATGGCCGAGCGTAATTTCCTTTTTTTGCCTGCAACATGCACCAAAACTTACTATCAGCATCAATCGTCATCCCCTCCATTTTTTCCAATTTGACGGAGGAAGGCTTCGTATTATTATCATATCCTCATTTTATATCTGGCCATCAATAAAAGTTTTTTTCTGCAGTTTCTGAATAGCAGTAGCGATAGGAGTGTAAGCGGAAAATGAGTGGAAAAAGCAATCACGGCATACGCTGACGACGACGCTGCTGCTGTCATATGGATTTACTCCTCTCTCTGGTTTCAATTTTTATACAATATATCATATAAAAGTATAAGTACGAGAGGGAGGAAGTTTTAAGGTGATGGTGATGTAGTGGTTTTTGTTGAGCTTTTTTAGCTTGCTGGCAGGCAACAAGCAGGCAATCAAAATCACAATCACCATCATCATCATCATCCTCATGATCAGCATGAAAAGGAAGAGAAGGGAAAAAAAGTTGATAAAACACGAGTAAATCCAGTAGCAATTGAAGCTGACTGCTGGCTCTTTAGTTGGGTTTTTTAGTTGAGAAGATAATATATCAACTACAGCAAGTTAGTTGTGGTGAAGCGTCAAGAGCGTCAAAATTTATTTCCCTGGTTTTTCTCCTCTCGCTTTGCGAAATAAAAAATGGGGACGGGCTATATTATCTCATACTTGTTGTCTTCCTTCCTTTCTTAATCTTCTGTAATTACATGAATGATGAAGCTGGTCGTGGTCATAAGAGGAGTGAATAATAATGGGATCTGCATTTAGATATTTACTCGTCTACCCAATAAATACAAGCCAATCATTATTGACTACTCTTCTCCTCTAATTGGATATAGCGATACAATAATATAGAGTTGAGGACAAGGACTATTTGAGATATACATGATAATATGTGTATGGATGATGCAGGGAAATACTTAAAGAGAAACAGTGTTGGGAAAAAATTAGTAAGGTAGTTTATTTATACGATGTATGATGCACCTGCTACCTTGTCTGTGAGTTATTTAGATACTATTTTCTATTGTCTAGAGTACATGACTTTTAAGAAAAAGCCGGTTTAGTTAGGTTGGATTTGATCAAAAATTTGGAAAACCTTCATGCTCACTTCGATTAGTGGCTCTTCTTTGTTTAGGGTTGAACTTGAAACACTTCCTGGTAAAGATGATTAGTTAAATGCTCCATTCCCATCCTCCATCCATCTAGATTGTGAATGTGTTATTGGTGACAGGAACTGACATGAGATTTTAGGTGTTAAATCATACTAATAAAAAGATAGGTAGCACGGGTTTAAATTCAATCCATTTCTGTGGTAAAATGTAACTAAATAGAACTGATTGTTTGGAGTATAAACTATATTTTATGACAAGTGCTTCAATTTGAATTCCTTTCATATCATATCAGTAAGATTACTTGTTAGGCACGCTACTACAAAGTGTAAAGTATGGATTATATCATATTAAGCTGAGTGAGGTGGATCCAAAAAACTTTCAACGGGAATAGATAATAAAAAAAACGAAAAGTTCATTATGACATGATTATGACAGTAAATTTTGGAACAAAGGAACATCATTTCCTTTTAAACTAAAAGCAATGTAAAAAGTGCACTCGTTTCCATTTATGCGTTACTTATTTTTTTATCCGTCTTTAGATTACAACTTTTAGAACTTTTTTCCTGTTCTTTAAAAAATAACAATAAAACAATACTGCACACCTGTCCTCTGCTCATCCATTGCAGGATAAAATTTTGCAAAATTAAGAAATGCATTATATGTAAGATAGATCAGTAAGTGCATGCTTGGCATGAGATGGTAAAAACAGTCTATCTGTCAAATCATTTACATTTGTAATTATCTTATATAGGCACTGCCAAGAACTGCAAGCCGCCATCCAGGACATTGAGAGATGTAAGACAATGCCCACCTTGCATATCGTGGCATTATCAATGACTTTTTTAAGTTCAGAAGAAGGTTCACTGCTCAGTGCTGGATTGCTTGATAGGAATCATTTAATTGTTAGAGTAGTAAAGTGACTAGGTGGTTAAATCGTAATGATAGATAGGACAAGTGGAATAAAAAATGACTTGTTACGTTTTACACTTGAGATTGACAGTGGGCATACTACACCGACTCATCATCATTATTACATCAAGTTGCGTATTTACTACAAAAAATATACCTGTTTTATTCGCACCAGCTCTAGTCAACCACTTGCTCTTTCAGCGTTCCTACATAATGATAAAAACGAGTGATAAGGAGCCTTAGTGTTGGAATGAAACATAATGCACAACTGCACTACACATGATATCATGTGAAGGCGAGAGGAGAAACATTGTTCATGCTTCTCGCGCAGAGACGCACAGCTACGATTTAAATACACTTGACCATTAAAACAATAATATTGAGTTACATTGAGGTTTGCTTTTACTAGAGATAAAAAAGGAATCATCATCCTCACATTGCAATTTGCAATGCCACTGAGTTGACTCTTCTGATACTATTTCCCTAGACAATTGACATGAAACGCCTGCTCGCTTTGCCTCTACTCTATACTCTTCATATCAAGGAACACGATCTGGATATTACAAAAAATGACTTTTGCCAACCGGACCGAAACCAGGTGAGGGGAGGAGGAGGAGGAATTGATAACAACATCGTCTCTCAATATACTCCATAATATGTAGTTATAATGCAACAAGCTTTATTCATTATTATTACTATCATTATCAGAATTTATTTTCCCTCTACTATCACCAGTCAGTCATTTAGAGAAGTAATAAAAAAATATAAAAAAGTATATTTTCTGCACATCCGCCGCCGCCACCACTCATTCGCCATTCCGAAGAGGGGGAAAATGAAGCCAGTTGATTTAGTGGAAATGAAGTAGTAGCAATAGTACACATGGTTAGCAAGATGTGACTAATGCAACAAGTGGGCTTTTATCGGGGGTGGAATAAAGTTTAGGCAGTAAGATGTGAGTAGATAGAAAATGTACCATATATCTAACGTATGACTTGAGAGTGATTGGTAGCAACAAGTAGCTTCCTCATTAGTTTGCATTAATGTGGAAATAAAAGTCAAATGCTTGAAATTGACATTAAGCCAATGTGTATTAGCCTGTTGACAACGACTGCCCAGTCGCAAATATTTACTTCGTTGTTTGGTTTCTCACATCTCGGAATTCAATTCTGCGGATGTTTATATTGAACTGAGATCTTCATCATGTCATGTAATTTGGAATGAGAATGCACCAGTTTGAAATCTCAAACATAGTCATGCAGCATATGAATATACATAATTCTTTTTCATCATAGGGTCAGTTGAGAACAAAAAGGATCAGTTATGCGAGTTGTCTCGAAAGACGATGTTTTTGAACGCACGCTAAACTATAAAAAGTCAGTCCGCAAAAATCTATTTATCCAAGTGAAATGTCAATGTGCTTGGAATTTGCGCATGCATTATGTAAATACTTAAACATTAGCCGTCACCGTCATATCTTATATGTGACCCGTTCTGTTGCGTGAATCTTTTTTACAACTTTACTCACTCAATTCAATCAAAAAGCTTACTACAAAGTATTTACACACACACACATGTGGAAAGTCAAAAGTCAAATAAAACTCCGATCAATGACCTTTTATGTTCGTCTGATGGAAATAAGACATATAGGAAAATAAATGTAGCTCCCTCTCACATTCAAAAATTTGCCTACAGCTGCGTTTTTATTATCCAATCAATTCTCTGGTTCTTCCAGAAACAGAATAAGGGAAAGGGAGAAGAGGACACCATAACAAAAATGATATATTATGTATTGCTTATCTTACACCACTTACAAGGTCCTTATTTGAAAAAATACAAACATCAATTACAGAATTAGCACTCTTTTCATTGGTTTGATTACCAACAACAAGCACATTACATAACACGGTGAACTCAGTCTAGTAGATATTTTAGCTCCAATTTCATTAGGTCCATTATCGGTAATATGAATCACTTCAACCATTAAATCATTCGCGTCCTTTGATAAAATAATCATATTTATGATTCTGGCATCGAGCATACCATCATATTCTTGTTGGTTAGAGATTGGATCAAGAAGTTGGATCTGCTATTTCTGCTTTTGACACCGCCTTCACAGACCCCAGCCAAAGAATTAGAAAGCATTTTGATTCTCATCAACCTTAGCCTTACCGTCATCATCACAATATTAATGCGTATTGATGAGCCAATGCTTACGTGCATAATATGTGAGTTTGATAATCGAATAAGTATAAATGCCTATCTGCATATTTATGATTTTAATGCGTTTTCTCTCAGTCAGTCTTAAAATCCAAACAGACACAATTAAGCCACAGACTTTATGAACGCTGTATTCAATTCAAATTATTTACGGCGAATAATGCGGAATAAGAGGGGTGGAAAAGATGGAGGAAACAAATCAGCTCAGACTGCAAAATATTGACGGTCTCTGCTATCCCCTTTAAATGAACATTGAATGATCTAAATTTGAAGCTAAAACAATATCTCTAATAAAAAAGTAAACGTGCTAAATATACTGACTCTTCCTCTGCTCTTCTCCACTCATCTCGTAAAATCATACACAATAATCCCATGACATGACAAACTAACTCTTCTATGTGCAGTATGATGATGATGATGATCACTGTAGAAGCGTTGGACATGGAGCCCAAGCAAAAGGGAAAAGGGGACCTGCAAGTACAATTACATTGACTCTATCTGTCCGTATAATCATCTAGCTCACCATCGCATTATGTGCGCTGTAATGCATAATGCATTTCATTTTAATGCATAAAAAATATATAACCAGAAAAAGGAAGACGAAAAGCAAAAAAGAGTCAAAAGTTAGAAGAGTCAAAAAGTAGCAGCTACAAATAGCATATTATATAGTATGAAACAATGTATTAATGTGATGCTGATAGAGGATAACAGGGACTTCTATTATAAACTCCATCCCCACCACCATTCGAAGAACACTTCTGTAAAAAAAGCGCAGCGTGATTCTAAATCTAGGATGATGATGCGTATGCGTACCAAATATACATAGATACAGATTTACAAGGGAAAAAAGGAAGAGATCTTTTTCATCTATCGGATTGTTGCGATGCGTTGGAGTCAAGGTGCATCTTCATATCCTCATCAACCACACTATATTATTCTGATCGTGATCATCATCACCATTACCACCGCCGATTTTTTGCTCGCTTCTAAAATTGAGCCAGTATTATTGTCATCAAAGATGAGGACTATATATATGTATATAAGAAGAAGATGCAATAGACAATTTCCATCGTCATCACAAAAATCACCACCAGCCCAACAACCATCCTTATCTCTGTCCTCATATCGGACAAAAAAGTGGTGGTAATAGTAAAGCATGACATTATAGCCATTGCAACAACCATTTTTATCAACAACTCTCCCACTACTCCATAGTTCCATACTCCAACTCACTATTCTTATTCCATAATGATAACATGTATAAACATATAATATGCGTACATACATAAAAAAGGAGACTCCTATCATGACTTTAGTACTGACATTTAGTATACCGATGTTGATATGAGTATTTTATATATATGAGCATGTTGATATTTGTTTCGACATAGGTACATACATACATCCCTTGCATACATACATTACTTCCATTTGCCCACAAAACAAACACGGAGGAAAGGAGAGAGAGAGAGAAAAAAAGGAGGAAAAATAGTCATAAAAAAGGAGAACTTGAACTTAGGTTTTTTCACGTTTACGTTTTGTTCTCTCTCTCTCTCATCCCATATCATTTTCTATACTGTTGTTGGGTTATTGCTTACTTACTATTTTTTGATGTGGTGTTTCGTGTTTCCCATTCCCACTTTACTCACACTCTCCTTTAGAGGCTTATTCTCCTGCTCAACTAAACCCCACTACTCGCTAATGTCAGTGTCGGTGGGTCGGTCGGTGTGTGGATTTGGATTTGGAGTTGGGAAAAAAGATATTATAAGTAGGGGAGCGAAGAGCGAACGTGAAACAGATTCAAGTTTGTTGGGAGCAAGCGATGAGCAAGATCTGATTGGAGTGGAAAGGAGAAAGAGTTAAAGCCAAGCGTGTTTTTGTGGAGTATGAGTAGAGAGGAAAGAGGCGAGAGAAGATAGATAGATATTTGTTTGAGAGGGAAGCCAGCAACTAAAGCAAGAGAGAGTTTTTTTGGACTTGACAAAAAATATTTATAAAATAGAGTTGAAGCAAGCTTTTCTTCAGTTCCTCCTGTTGCATGAGATGAGGAGTCCTCCTCGACGGTACGGCACTTGTCTCATCCTTAGTTGTGTTGTAGAGTTGTCCTCAGCAAGCAGCTCCAAAATAATAACTTACTAAGCTTGCACAGAGCTAGATAGAAACAAACATTTTCTATAAAGTTGCTCTAAGAGTGTGCAACAAGTTAGAGGGGGATTTGTGTACGCTAGTTTTGCTATCGGCCAACGGCACAAGATATCGGCTTTTTATTATTTTTCCTAACTTATTCCAAGCTATCTTGTGCCAAAGAGTAATAATAATAATAATAATCCAAATAGACACTAGTTATCATATTTAAGTGGTAAACACAGAGTAAAGTATTAGCTCTAACTGAATGTTATTGTGCAAAACGGAACTTAACCAAATTTTTTGACAATCAGTATCTCAACTCATCTCATTTAAACTAGATAATATAATTTTATTTGTTGTCAGTTTTATTCTAAAAAAGTGGAGAAAAAACGTGGCTTATGACTTTTTTTATAAGAAAAGTGATATAGAAACAGAACCAGAGAGCTTTCAAGGAGGAGGTCGGGATTATCAGCATCATCATCTTTCAGAACCCATAGTGAAAAGTGGAAGCTTTTTTCTTCCTCAAACCAACTGCAAACTTTCGAACATTATTATTAAAGCTATTAATACATAATAAGTAACTTTGCCTTATCAATATTCACACCATTGAGAGAGGAGAGAAGAAGGGGAGAAGAATGGGAAACTGTGCATTTCATATGAAGGGAAGAAAGCACTACCTGCATAAAAGTTAGATTTCATATCGTCCCAAACGAAACAACATCAAGCTCATCATCATCATCATCAAAATATCGAAATCAAGACGGAGGAGAGCGATAGGAAAAACCGCACCACCAGAGCTCCGTCGTTCGTTCGTCTCTAGTATCGATATCAACTCTGACTGTGTTTTACTACAACAACGTGTTATCACCATCTGCATGTGATCTTGTTATTAATGTACAGCAACAGCATTCATTTGCAAACTTTACTCTAGATGTACACAAGTTGGTTCCTTTTTCAAAGATCATTACGGGAGGAGACTCGATCTTCTGGCGTGAACTTATCAAAACTCTCAAATAAAATGATAATGATACATGTTTCATAACATTTATCGATAATCAACCTGCCGCTCAGTTTACAGAACAGTTGCCGTTTCATAGTTAAATTAAAGCAAATAAAATATTGATGCATGATAAGAGAGCACTCAGCATTCCCAGCGAAATATTAAGAAAGAAATTGTCTTGAACAGAATGAAAGCAGAGCAAAAGGAATCAAGTTGAAGACTAAATATTTATACTTTGATCCAGATAATTATTTTTTACGCTTTTTTCTAAAGTAATCTCAGCATCACTTAACATCTCATCAACAAGATACAAATCTTTACCTTTTCAACGTGATATATTATAACTTTGTCGGAGAGAGAACCAGCAAAAATCCAATAAAAATATTTACATACTCATAGATAAACCAAACCAATTAACTATATTTTGGTAAAACAACTAGAAATAGAAGAGACTATATTTGTACAATTTTTAGTCACCTTGAAAGTAGAACGTTTTCCTACAATTTCTCATCTCAATATACATGAAAAACTCCGGACCTGCAATCATTCATCAGTTAATGGGGAAAGATAAGGAAGAGGGGTGCTTCTCAAATAGCAATCAATCATCTGCTCCAGAAAATAAATTGAAATGTAAGTACCCTATTACTCTTTTTATTACTTTTTGAAGAATTCCTAATATAAAATATAAATCGTGTGTGCTTATTTTATAAAATGCTCATCCGGTGTAAGTCATGTCATATCACATATCATACATATCAATTGGTATATTCTTAATCACAAATCACCTCATTTCATAACAAATATCGTTGTCGTTGTATTATCAAAGAAAGTAATAAGTAATAAGAATTTCTTTCACTTTTCGAAAGTGAACTTGACTCGAGTTAAAAGCCCATTTAAGCAAATGTCGTCCTTGTAATATGATGACTAATAGGCTGCTGTGGTGGTGGTGGTGGTGCATGCTGGGTTTATAAAGGAAATGGAAAATGTTAAGTATGACAGGGTGCAAAAGTCCTGTGAGTAAGAGCCATGCATCCTCATCATCCATATAAAGCGTGCAGATTTTTTATTGCCATTGTTATGATTACGATTGTGATGATGGGCACGCGTGTTCTCTTCTCTAATAGTTCAAGATGATTATATAAGGCTGATTTTGTTTGCAACAATTATTATATTAATGTCTAATGACTGTGTACTTTTATATATTCTTATTCATATTAATATTGATGCATACAAACGTGTACATTTTCTTCTAAAAGATCATCCTGATAATGGTGAGAGCTACATTCCGCACGTAAGACCCAGACATATAGACCCATCCACAATAAAACAAAATCCGGTTAAAGCTGAGGGATTATCTTAAATTGTAATCTTTCGACAAAACTATGAACTAACCTGTGAAAAGGAAATAAAAAGAAGTGTAATGTGGAAAAAAATTACTTAATGGTTTAGTGTTTTCCCTCGGTAGGATTCTGTTTTCAAAGCTCATTTAAAAGACTAGCAGCCATAATGATAATAGAAAAAGCATTAATAGCGCTGTAGCATTTTTTCAAAATGTTTTTTTTTTCATAAAATAATAATAATTGTTGAATTGTGTGTTCTTTTGAGAAGATGTGAAGAAGTGGAGATGGAGAAGGGAAAAAGGATTCTTTTGATGATTTGGAATCTAACTATGGACTCAAACAAACAATCAAATAGTGATCTATTAGATAAGTAAAGGATAATAATGTGTAATTCCTGCTGCTAAATAAAGGAATAAAAAAGTAGAGGGGAAATTAGCTGAAATAATAATGATCATCACACCAACCAATATAGTTCTATATCATACTAAACTATCATGGCTAATAATAAGATTCAACCTCGTAAAAACCAGTAAAGAGTAAATTTTCTCGGAACCGGACTCCACATGGGAAACCAAACTATAAAATGATCAATTGTGCACGGAGAAAAATACGTGTAATATGGGGGAATGATGTATGTATCATATTTTTTCACTCTCTTTCAAAAAAGAACGAGAATGAATGCCTAGAAAAAAATGAGATAATATTGGTGTGAGGTTAAAAGATTGTAAGAAAAATGGTTTAAGTATAGCGCATATCTCATATAAAAAAGTTAAGTATCGAGAGTTGAGTCCAAGTCCAACTCATTTTCTCTCTCTTTTTATACGAAAGATTGAGATACATTTTTTTAAAGTGGCGGTATATATCGCTGAGGTTAGTGGGAGTACATCCTTTTTCGCTGAATAAAAAAATTGCCTGAAAAATAAGGTGAAATAAAAAAAACACTGACGGTGGTATCTTTTTTTATGTTCCTAGCCATTTACTTGTGTAGACAGATTATTAGTCAAGTACAAGTTTTTTTTATTCTTCTCTGTGCTATAGCGCTAAAAGCAGGCTAGCTTCGCAGCTTCAAAGTAACGCTTATAATCTAGTGTAGTTATCTGCTCACATTAGCAGAACCAGACAGACAGTAAAATATGTTGGGGGGAAATGCGATGGGTGTAATAGATAGCAATAGTTGGATGATGATATAATACGCAATTTTCTAAAAGAGTGATTCATCAAATTTACCATTAAACTTTCCTCTTTCCGTGTGTGCGTGTACGGTTTTTGATAGAAGACTGCATATAATAATCATACTTACGATTAGAGGAGGATGATGACGAGACGGCTACCGCTACACAGAATCGCTATAGCAAAAATTACTCCTTTTCTTCTTTGTTCGCTCCTGAGTCCACTTACTACATGGATATATGCACATTACATAAAGGATAGTAGATAGGAATGTGGATGAGATTATATAGATATGTATATGATGGGGGTAAGAAATAAGAATATGATAATGATAAATATGGAGTAGCGAGTAGAAGAGTGGTAGTAGGCGGAATAATGAGGACGATGATGATAATAGTTAGAGTTAGGTACATATATAATACTCATTTAGTGATTTAGTTGAGTTGTGTGTTTTTTAGAATTTTTGAAATAACTATTATTATATCGTTAGACTTAATGGCTAGAATATATATATATGTATGTACCTTGGCGCAAGAAAAAAAGTTTGCGAAAAGTTGATGATGACCTGACGAATGACGTGTTTCGAGCGCTTTGCGTTGTTCGGTGTGGTTTCCATTCTATGTACCTTACTTTGCTCCATTTTCCAACGTTTACAAATGTGATGATGGCATTGGCAATGGCAGATGAAGGAATCAGGGACACAAGCAATTCATTTCATATCATCAGAGTCAAGTTTCAATACGGATGCAGCGACTTTAAAGAAAATTTGCGAATTCTTTGCTAACAGTTTGATTAAGCTGTTCTGACTGAAAGAAAGAGAAAATGTCAAAAGGGTTTTTCCAAACTATCATAGTTATCTATCTTTTGTTTCCGTCATCAAGCACAAAAAGTCAAGCTTTTTGATTCGCTAGTTGCCACCGTCATTGATCGATAAGGAAGGTAATTGGGTATTGTTATAAGTAAATAGGCAGTAAAAGGTGCTATTAGTGTGGACAATAATTGTTTAATTAAGATACATAATTAAAACATAGAGAAATATAAAAATTAACCTCATTATCGGGGCTTTATCTTGTTGCAATGTTGATGGCGTTAGGCGAAAGAGTGATTTATGTGGTGTAGTTAGGTGATGGGACTGGAACAAAGGAGCTTGTTGACCTACAACCTAATCATCCGAATTTAGTTTTACAGGTTATCCATATCAGCAAACAAATAAATCAAGTTTGTTTACGTGAGTTGCCTATCGTATCGGTGTAAAATTATAAAAGAGTAGACTTTTAAGAGCCTAACTTAAAATACTTATAAAATGAAAAAGATTGAAAGCGCATAGCGGAGTCATCACAGTCATCATCATCCTATCTAATCTAAAAGTACAACAGAGATTCTCGTAAGTAACCCATTTCATTTCATCCCGTGTCTGGTTGAAATAGACATATAATTATATATTACTACGTGTTTTACAGTGACATTCATTCATATATACATTAGCCAAATAAGTTCATTGCGAAAAAAAACAACAACAAAAACCAATAATAGCCCCATTTAGGGCTGAATCATCAAAATAAACACTTAAAACTAACAGTTCAGTTGAGTTTCAAGATAAAAGCGGGCCCCATTAATATAGCTGCAAAAAGCACTACTCATTCTCGGTAGTCGTTAGCCTTTGCTTCCGCTGTTAGTGATCTCTGTGGCTATCAAAAATGTTTGTAGAAATTTTTTCACAGCATTTCTCATATCAACTACCTAAATTACCAACTTATGAACCACGAGGGGATTTTACTCTGCAGCCCAAAGTATATATGACTATATATCTAAGAGTCATACTACGTTTGTAGTAGTAGAAGAGAGAGATTTTACATCCTTTTGGGCATTATGGGATGACTCATATTGTGCACTTTGCACCAAACGCTGCAACAAGTAGAACGTGAATGAGCGAGCTCTTCATCGCTGATCTCCTCATCGGTGATTGTGGAAGTAGGTAGGGAATCCGAGTGGAGATTTCAAGGTACATTTTGTGTAAAACAAAAATCTTCGTCATAGTCATAGTCACTTTCATAGTGAACATGTGCCCGCGCCCTCGCACCCTTACCACCTTCAAGTTGAGCTTTAAAAACATTAATATCCAATTTAGACATCGAAATCAGATCCATTAAAACTAAAAACTGTAGACAATATTGTACTAGTGTCTCGATATTCAACTCCGAAAGTTGAAGTTGGGGCCGAGAGAAGTCAAGTTATAGATTAGAGCTTTGTCGTCATTACTATGTTAGCTTAGTGGTATCATCGTTATAAAAAAACTATTCTTGAGTAAGATAAAATTATAGACACATAATTAGTCTGAAATTAGTCTTGGAAGAAAAAGGACAAAAAATATGTGTCTTGTGAGTTGAACACGAAAATAAACTTAAAAGATAAACAAGTTGGGCTTGGCGTCATAACTGTTTTGTTGAAAATGACTTGAAATTATTTTTGGTTTGTGTGTTATTGTGTTTAGTTAAATGATCATTTATTGTGGAAAATACGACAATTTATAGCAACGTTATTTTGACTGGGTTGGGCTCAGAGCTGAAAACAGGTATGAAAAATATAATATAATTTGGCATTCTAAGCATATATAGGCATGTATTTGTGAATTTTGGAAATGACATGGCATAAAGCACTTTTTAAGAGAAATCAACGACCGCGGTCTTAACTTCAAGGCTAATAATGCAGCCATCTTACACATTGGTGAATACGATGAGGTACTCCAGTGATCAATGACAGGGATCATGAGAAGATTGCTTTCTTCATGAATTTCAATTTACCCAAATCATTCAAATTATGGATATAGTCAAAGAAAAACTTTGGTCAGGATCGAATTTTTTGTATTTTGTCGCATTTCAGCTGGAAATGGAATTGCTATTCATAGAATCATTTTATTTAAATTTCTCTCAAATGCTTTTGGCTGCTGCTCATAATGTCCTGTCGTTGTCGTAAGTCGTGTTCACCGAAAGAAATTGAATTTTAGAATTCGATAAGTGTACGGTATTTGCGTACAAAAAAAATACAAATGGTCAGAGCGCATTAAATTGAAGAGCTAGATATTAAGGTTAGAAGTTAGGTTAGGTTACACCACCGAAAAGATTGTGTAAGTGATATGACTTGATGATGACCATGTAAAGTAGAAGCGAACCTAGCCAGGAAAGGAACTCACTCTCCTCGGACTAGTGTTTTGTCAGACACACTCGCTTTATTAGCCATCTATGATTAAACCCTGTTGAAAAATTAATAAAATGTAAAAAAGAAGAAAAGAACAAAGGGGGGAATGGGTTTGAGTTACAAGACACTAGACAACAAGACCATCCACATGGAGAATTAAAGATATGATCAATCACTGAATCCAATTGAGAAGAGGAAAAAAGCAAAACCACCCCACTACGCACATATCTAATGAGAAATATTGAATGACTTGTTCCATTCCTCTGCTATTCCGCTCTTATCTTTTCTTTAATTTTTGACGTAATATGGAAACGAGATTGGGGGTAAATGGATATATAATTAAATTGTGTGCTCAACACACACCACTTCATTTAAGTACAGATAAACTTTAGCTCAAGTAAATACAGGAGGAGAAGTGGGAAAAACACGTAAAAATATGGTTGCGAGAAAAATTGATAAAGAAACAAGTTGAAGTGGTTGTAATTCCTTTTTCTGAACAAGCTCTTCCGTCTTATCATTATATTCAGGATTTAGACAAGGGATCTTGTTCTTACCTCATCAACAGTCGACTAGAACATTTCATATGAATAGTGTTGGTACCTACATGAAAAAGATTTCTCCAGGATTGCTAATGAAATCATAAAAAATCTTCGTATGACTCTGACTTGGTAATTTAATAAATTTTTCCTATAAAGTAGATGAGTTTATAACACATGTCGATTGTGGATAAGAAGAAAAAACTTCTATTGTATAACTTGTTGAGTTGGATGGTAATAATAATATTAATAAATGGGAGTAAATGGCAGCTGCCTGCTATTTAAGAGCTGAGGGAAGGTCAGTCGGGTTATTAGTCTGGCTTGCTTGCATATCACCTACCTCCAAGCAGCATTAATAATTAATTGTCATATTTCATCGGAATGCTGTAAAATAAATCATTTTGAGCTACGCCAAACACTATCGATGCAACATGGTATAGCCTAATATTCAATTTTATAAAGACATGGATCTTGTTCCTTTAGAGTTGGCTTAATGCAATAGCGTCCTTCTTTTCACTGACGTGCTTACTCGCAGATTGAACTGCGGTGTGGGGAGAGCGCTCGCTTTTTTATTGCGGAAAGGACGCTCTTCCATTTAGCTGAACTTGAGTGGGGACTCGTCTCCTTTGTGTGAGGAGAAGGAAGCACAAGTGAAGGAGAGTGATCTTTCTTTTATCGTTGGATTGCCACTGTACCAACCCCATCGTCAAGTTGAAGCAAAAGTCGCATCCTAGTCGTAACGCTGTACAACATCTGAATGACAGAGAAGACATTGTCTTCAACAGTTAGTCATGTTTTTATACTTGTAATCTTGTTTTAAATTGAAGAGAAAAAATTGAATGTAATCCGGCTTTTCTTTAAGTAACCGAGTTGTTTGACTCTAGTAGTAGGTACCAAAACACGCCACTAGAAGGAGATGAAGCCGTCTTATTTCATTTCATCCTTTTCATCTCAGTCAATTTTTTTTGCTATCAGTCATTCAGGCAGACAGAATGTGGAGGAACATCACCGTATTGCTTTGGTCTCAGTCGCTCGAAGCAAAGCGAAAGGATATGATATGTTGCAATTCAAGTCTCAAGACAAGACAAGACATGCATATAAATCCTCATCTCATCTAAATCTGGAGTCGTCTAAAGACAAGACAATATTTACATAACAAAAAATATTAAAGAAATATTCAATTCAATTCTGAATTCAGAAGCAGTCCCCGTCACTCACTGTTATTACTATGTGAAGAGAGAAGCGTTATAGGAATGGAAGGGGTATGATAGGGAAGCACATGAAAAGGGTTGTCATTTTTTCAGAGAAATGAATTGAGAAAGAAAGATGAAAGGATGTCGATGCTGGCTGAGGACGCTATAGTTATAGCTATAAAGCTCTTATACGCAGATAAATATAAATATGTATGATTTAGATAGTTGTAAGTTGGATGGAAGAATAGAGAACTATGTAATCGGAGGAGGATGGATGGCCGGTCAGTCAGTCGCATTGACTGCTAATATGTCTGGTTCTGTTTTGTCTGTAGGATTGTACTTATTGGTTGAGTGGCCTGATTAGGCTTTAATTCTTTTCTCCTTTTCTTTTTCAACCAATCTTAGCTTATCAATTTTTTTAAAGGATGAGTTGTATTGAAAAGGATGGTAATGTGATGATGATGAAGATGGTGATACGATGTAATCTTATATCCTTTATGTAAATGCAAGCATTGATGAAATACTGATCTCATCTCACTGGTTTTAATACTCGCTTTTTAATATAAAAGTAATAATTATAAATTGCTGATGTATTTAGGGCAACTGCTCAGTTGACGATCGAACTACTAAAGTATTCCGACGCGAGTGAGTTTGAATGAAAGATGAAACTGTTTGCATTGCATTTTCGAGTTGTTTGTATTGGTTTTATTCGTTTCCGCTCCTGACTACATACAAGTATGATGTGGTGAGTACAAATGTAAGAGTATTATGTTTTGTTTAAGGAAGTAAAAAATTGGAATTGGAGTTTGTTTTATGTACATAATTTAAGCACAGCTCAGTCTAGTCAATACTAAATATTTACGTAAGTTTATATGACTATATTTGGGTGACTTGGATCATATCACCTAAGTATTCATCATAGCATGACATGCGTCATTAAAAAATGCGACAGTTTGTTTTTCTATTTGTTATATGAGCAATTGTACGACCAAAAAATATTGATATTTGAGGGCAGCATGTCATCGTACCACGATTGTAACGTAATGAAGCAAAAAAAATGTTAAAAAGAAGCGTTATCGTTATCACTGAAAACCAGAAAAAAGACCTTCCTCTTCGTTCTAATCAGGGATTTCTCGAACGCATCATGTGCATCATACAAGTACTTGTATTATAAATTATAATATGATATGACATGACCGCTGCTCCACACAGTAGGATGCATGATCTACGGTCTTATAAAACGTTAAGAATCTGGAAAGAGAAATCGTTTGTGTCTTGGTGATGGGAAAAGAATTATTGAGTTGGAACTAACTGTCTCACTCTTTTATTTTGCTCTCAAACTATTTATTACAGGGAACCAGAGCAGTCTAGCCGGACAAAAGTTATCTCGTGATGAACCAGAGTGAGCTTGAACAAGTTAACGAAACGAATTTTCTAAGAGATCTCGATTACCCCAGTAAAAAGGAATTAGTGGAAAAGAGGAGACTGTGTGCACCCATGTCCATAGTCCGACGCGACGACTATCACAAGCAGAGAATTGCCCAGTAATAAATATAATAATTTATGCAAAGATAAATCAATAAATTAGCAAGAGAGAAAAGTTGAGAGATGGACTGGGAAGGGTCACCACCAGAATCATCATCAACATCATCCTCAGCTCGATCTTGCCCACCATCAAAGAGGGAATCATCTCTCGAGAGATCGGCCTCGTTGTCCTCAGCAATGCTGCCACCCCCACCATCACCAACAGTGATAGTAGGAGCAGGCTCAGCAAGTAGAGCAAGAGGAGTATCATCCTCACCACCAAAGTCTTTATCGCCACCAGCTTCTCTACATTCACAATCTGAGCACTCTTCCTCAAACATGATTGCCACAACTATATCCTCGGTAAATAGCACTGGGAATGGTAATACTTCCTCAATATTATCACCGTCCCCCCTTGAACTAACTGGACCAAGATCATCAACAGCCCAACACCACAACCACCACCATCATAATATGGTCGGCTCGACAAGCCCAGTACGAAGCTTGTCTCTTTCTGGTGTGCATTCATCCTATTCAGTGTCTGGTCCTCAGAGCCCAGTTGTGCTAATCTCTTCAACAACTTCATCTCCTTCTCCGTCAGGCTCACCATCATCCTCATCACCAAGCTCGGCCACAGAAGGAATTGCAGCGACAGCGAGTTTAAATAGTTGGAAGTCATCATCATCCCCAGTTGCCGGACGACTTCAACTTGACCATCCTCATCATCAACATCATCATCGTCATCTTCATCATCAGCAACAACAACAGTTTCATTCACAAACTTACCGGAATCCGCCTCCTATCATTTCTACTACGACAACGACGACTTCTACTACAACAACTGAAACTGACTCTTGCGGTGCTGTAGATTTGGTGGCTGGGAACAAGACGATCTGGTCGAGGATTCAAGATCAACCTGAAGAACTAGTGGTAACTACCACACCATCATTATTATCCTCCTCAGCATCAATTTCAGGCCAGCAGAAGCACCAGCACCACCAACATCAGGGAGTGCCATTCCTATCATCTCCTTACTCATCAACAGCAACATCAACATCATCCTCCACATTATTATTAAGGAGACGAAGTCGACATGGTGGAGCGGTGGTAAGAGAGGAGGAAGCAGAAGATAAGGAGCAAAAGCATCCCACTGATCTCAGTAACCCGACCAAGACTAATACGACGACAAGTCAACAGCATCAGCAGAAGAACCCCAGAAATCAGCATTTTGAAGAGGAGAGCGAGGAGCAGTGTGCTGGTGGCAGTGGCACTAATAGTAAAACTAGTGAGACTCAGGAGCCCAATCATCCGCAGAAACAGACTTTGCCTCATCAAGTGCCGTCTCTTTCAATCAGGAAGAACAAACCTATACCACCACCACTTGATCTCAGCATTGGAGCCACAAACTTGAGCTTACACCACCACCACCAACATTCTATTCACAATACCATCATCACTAGCAGTGGCAGCAGCAGCAGCTCCACCGCCCTCACTAACAACACCACCACCAACAACCACAACCGTAATCATACATTCTCTAACGCAAATCATCATCCGTCTGCCCAGCAAATCCATAATCCACCGCAGCAGCCCACATCCCCAATCTACCTCGGATCACCAAAGTTTGCTGACAACAAAAGCCTTCCGCTTCGCAAAAGGTAAGCACAAGGCAACAAAGCCATCATTCTCATATCATTACAATAACAATAACCATAAACAAAAATACACTTTCTCAGCTCTTAGCTCCCTGCTCTTCTCTCTCTCCTCTCTCCTCTCTCCCTCCCACCATCTTCCGACTACTCATCACTACCGCCAACTTTCATAAATTTTACCAAATACCCATTTTCATACATTCTTTTCTACCCCCTTCTTGTCCCACGACCAGAGAACAACGTGTGTGAAAAAAAAATGTTTGGACAAAGGAATGAGAGAAAGAAAGAAAAGCTATAGCTTCAAACCAACAACTCATGATAAGCAAAGCATGCACACGTGAGAGATTAAGTGAAGCAGTTCATTTCTCTCTAGCTATTTTTCTCTCCCCCTATTATTCTCAGTTCAGATGAATAATGTAGCTCGGAGAGAGGAAATAACTATAAATGTTGTTACAAAAATACATTAACATTTTGGTGGTATGTGCAATAACAATAATGTGTTGGTGTGTGTAGTTTTCTGTGTGAGATAAGTATAATGAAGTTTCAATTATTTTGCCATTCAAAAGTCAACACGAGTAGTGTACGAGATTATATGAATATGATGATCATCCTCATCATCCAAAACCACCCATCACCCACAACCCTAACCACCTACCAAACAAAAGTTTTTGTAATACTGCTAGCCAGTACAGCACCTCATAAGCACGGAGAGAGGAGAAAAACATCTCCCGAGTTGCATCTTGCGTGTGCCTTTTCTCCCAACTTATATTTTTTGTTTATCAATTAGGGAGAGAAAAAAAGAGAAGAGGAACAGAGGTGAACTTTAAAAACAGATAAATACTTTTTTTACCATTTTACAATTCAGAGCTCATCCACTCATTATAATGACTTTCTTCATGTTTCATGCCTTTTCTTTGTCTCACTTTATTTATGTAAACATTTTTTATCCCCTTTTTCTGAAAAAGTATTATTTTTTGCACAAAACTATGGTTTACTGTACACCGTAAACTTGTCCAAGACTCAAGAAAATGGGATGTTGGGCAAAAATATTATTATTTACGAGAAGAGTGAAAGATTGATACTTTTGCGTTATTGCCACTTCCTGTGTTCATATGCAGCATTTACATTAGAGTACATATGTATGCATGAAAAATATAAAACTTTACGTGTTGGCGATGTTGATGATGATGATCATCATCTCCTTATCATTATGTCATGTCAGGAGAATAAAAAAAGACAAGTTTACTGTATCCAACAAACTACAACATTTTTTATGGAAAAAACAAGGGAAAAGCAGTATTAGCCAGATGGGAATATGGAGCTACTGAGATTTCTCCAACAGATTATCAGCTCGTGTTTGGAATTTTTAACAAAAGAGAACGTGTCGAGTGGAATATGATATGATAATATGATCCATAGCATTTCAGCATTTCTCCCTATTTATTTAGGCATCTCATTCGTTTTTTAACATTTTTTTGCCTTATTGACCTTATCTTAATTAGTATTTTGACTCCTATTTCTTGACAACCATTTTTCACCTGCCAGCATCTAACATCATTCCATGCTCGCCTATGTATGTATTTCTTCATAATGGATTAGGTATATGACAGGTCAGAAGAGCTAAACATATTTGTTGATGAGAGGGCTTTTCATCATTAGCATTTTTATAGAGTGTGCGTGGGGGAGTTGGGAATGGGAATGAATTTATTATTATGACAGGGAAAACTGTTTTGAGCTAAGACAATAAAATAGATACAATTCAATGAAATGATAAATCAAGATAATTTTATGCAAAAAAAATCGCAAAGTTGAAGAAAAGGAAATTCTATAAAAATGTTTTATCTTGAATTATAAAATATTTGGCTTGAGCCGAACATGGCTTTAGGCAGGAGGTAGCAGGAGAAGGATTTTTAGAATGATAATGTTTTTTTCAGTTAGGTAGAAACACCTACACCGACAATAAAAACCACACTGGCCACCTCATCCCCTGTAAAATTATGAGAGTAATGGAAGGTGAGATGAGGTGACCATAATAATATTCCAAATAAAGATGATTAATTTTTCCTGAGATTAGAGTGAATGATATTGCATGTGTGGAAGTCATCAGTGGGTTTAATAGTGTTACACTATCAACATTTCATAATGTTATTAATTGACTCTCTCTACAAAGTAGTGAAGAGAATCGGATTAGGGGCACTAAACATGAAACTTGTAGTTGGCTAAACTTGTAATGAAATATCCTGATTTTTAGCCTTACTAAATGAAGTCGTGAAAACTTTAGAAATTTCTGCGATTTCTGGAGTAGTTAGTTACACTGCTACAACTCTAGCATGCGTAAATAGAACAAGAATTTTTCTTATCGCTTTTTTTCTGCGGAGATGGCAATTTTAGATATAAAAAATGTATTAATTATCCTCGCTCCAAGCTCATATTCATCATCAGCAATTACAACAAAGTTTAATAAGAGAAAGAAATAGCTGAGGAGCAACTCTCCATGTCCATCCGTCCATACTGGTTAAGAAAAATGTGCTGTGCTAACTTTGCTAGTTGAGACTTAGTTAAGTTTTACTCTGAGAACTTGACTTGGATGTAGAATGTAGCAAGTTAGGTTTTATGACTTGTATGATTCTCCTAATTAATTGAAGGAACTCTTGACGGGTATATTTGTTTATGAGTAGAGATTAAAGGATCATTATACCAGGCTGAGGGTATTACACCACACTCTGGAAAAAACATGTATCATAACTTTGATAGGAGGATTTATACTACGAGCAATAAAACATGGATGGGGAGATCCAGATAAATAATTTGCAAATAATAAATGAAAATGAAAACAAAGGAAGCTTTAATCTACATTTTATATTCAACTTGCTCCTCTCTCCGGACTCGACTTCCAACTCTATCGAGGAAAATCCTTCAAAAAGTATGATGATCTCAATCTCATCGAATTAAAAGAGGAAATGAGTGATGGATCTATCACTTGTATTCACACACGGCTCTCGGCTCCTGAAAAAAACATGTGTAGCCTTTAGGGCTTCAGAATATTTATGGATAATATACACATAGTTGAAGAAACGCAGGTAGAATATGAATACAATGGCAGCTTTCATTCCTTCCAATCTAATTAACACTAATCTATATATGACTTCTACTAACCTAACCCAACAATCACGAAACGCATATTCCTCATGATTAAAAAATTAAGCGATGGTTGCCGCTACAATATCGTTTAGATAGAAATAGTCATAATTTATGTATGAAGCCCATTGTGTGCTTAAATCCCGAAGTTTTGCATAATATAATGACAAAATTGTAGGATCAAACAGTAAAATTAGCGTATTTTTTAATTTGAATAACAGGCAAATTTACCAAGTTTATCAAAAACTTTATCGTAAATAGTGCCCAAGTATGTGTTTTGTACCTGCAAATTTTAACATTCCCTTAAATTTTTTATTCAAGGTTTTTAATTTTAAATTTTGGCACATAAATATAAAAGTAAAACAAGAGAATTTTTGCATCAAGTGGGTTGCCCTAATAATTGTAGCAAGTAGCTGGTATGTAGACTGTTCAGGAATAATGATAATCGTAAATTTATTCCGAGACAGACCGCGACGACCACGTCCACGGGCTAAATTGAAATAGAAAAAATGAAGCATACCTATTTTACGACTGGAAATAAAAAACAATTATTCATTCACTATTCCCCTTCTCCTTTTTATCAGAGAGACATATAAACGCAAATATAATAACTCATAAAAATAATATATTTGGCTGAAAGTTAGAGATTAGTCTGCTGAACGAAAAAAATGCGATGAAAATAAGAGTTGATGATTTGTCTGGCATATATTATGGCACTTTATAAGAGGTGGAGAAGATCTTAGATTAGCATGGACAAAGACGTCAGACGTCCTCTAGACATGGATTTTATATATTTTATAGGGGACATCATCTGTCACTTATTTATTCTTTATTATCTTTCTATTTATTTTTCCTACTTTGCAGCTGATAATATTGATGGCCGGAAGATGATCATTAATAAAGAGAAAAACGTGGGGAAAATGTGGCAGAGAAAAGTAGTAGAATTGCAATCAGTGAAGGACAGCTGCTGCTACCTCCTTTTTCTCTGTAATCCACTCATATGGGACCTCACTACCTTCGTTTTCCTGAAAAAAGAAAGAAAAATTTCTCACTTTTGTTCATTTTCCAAGATTTTTATCAGATTTCCAGTCAATTTTTCTCTTTGCTTTCTTTTGGTCTCATTCCGGCATGTGAGATTCGTGCTGGTCGTGTTGCATGCATGTGATGGGATGGTGGGAGTAGTAATCATGAGAAATGGTTAGATTAGGATAAAGGGCATAAGGAGGGAGTGAAAGAGAGACAGTTATAGTCAAGTTTTGAGAGCTCCTTCGATTTTTACTATGCCATTCATGATAATGGCCAAGCAATAAAATATAGTAAAAAATGTCTAATTGTAGTTATGCATGTCGTGTGTGCATTCCTCTTCTAGGTTGCATTCTTCATAAAAAAGAGTCCATCGATAAAAGATATCTGATTCTGATCTGATGATGTAAGTTCTTATAAAAGTAACTATATTGATTGATATAACCAGCAGAGGATCACACAAGAAATTTAAAATGCAGTCAGCCGGAATTGTTCTACGGCCATACTTGAGAAGTTGAGAGGAAAAAAAACTTGATGTCATCATGAATGAAAAATGTCTGCAGAATTACTTTACATGTCATCGGAGCAACGAAGAAGGAGAGAAGTTGATGATGATGACCAGAGAATTCTTCTACATCCATGATGTATGCCAATAGCTAAGGTTCACTCACTGGCATACCTATTACCTATACCCAATATACATACATATATGTATATGCATTGGCTCGGCTCTAAATTAAAGAGGGAGAGAGGATAATAGATTAGGTTACATTTCTCTCTTTGCCATCATAATATTTTGACTACCTAAAATGTTTTTTTTATAAAGTTGAGACGTGATGCTGCAAGCTGGTGCTAAAACGCTCCAAGCAGCGACCTAACCAACACCAACCCCCCCTGCAAATTCAAACAGAAGATAAAAAATGATATGTAAATAGGTAGTAGCTAGTATTAGCATTTATAACAATATTATATACATTTGATATCTCATCTTATATCTGATATCGATAATTTTTCCTTTTAGTATTTTTTTCTTGTGTCTCTCCCCACCAATGTATGAATATGCAAGTGTTAAAGAATGCATGTCGTCTCTCTTTTTTTATGAATCAACTCATAATACGGGGACTCGAAGGATGGAGGATGGTGGTTGGTGATGATGCTGATACTCTACGTTCTTACATTCAGGGCATAAACTTGCTTAACTACTCTTTACACATATCCCTAACTAAGATAAAACTCGTTGATAATGAAATGTTGTTTAGAAATAAATGCATGCATTATGCATATATAATAATCTAATATAATTCATATCAGATATATCCATTTGATATTGGCAAAAGGATTATTACACCACATCCCAAACGAAAAAGAAATCTATTCATATATTTTACTACTTGCTCCTTCCCTATTGTTTTAAAGGAGGTGAAATGAGTTTGGATCAGTCAATGGCGAATCTTTTCTGCTGAGGTCTGAGGATGTGATCAGTGATCATGATGATCCCTTTTGCTACTGCTTGGACCATCATCATCATCATCTTTCATCTTTATATGTTTGACTTCATTTTGGAGTGTTGCTTTAGTTGCTGTTACGTTTACACTTTTTTCTTCTCCACATCTTATATACATACTATAGCATGTTTGTCATGATTTACAGAAGAATTGGGATAAGAGTCAATATATCTGCATAGGAATATAAGTTTTAGGCTAAGAAGTCAAAGTAAAAGCAGAGTAACGAAGGTGTTTTTTTGTATTTTTTTCTGGCCTTTTGCACCTGCTCATTTTTCTCCATTACGTGTGCAGGCTAAGGGAGGAAAAGATTGTTTAACAGGTTTAATTCTGGTTTCATCACCACCATCTTCATCAGTAATATCAGCAACTCGCAACCCTTTTTTATAAGGGTACTTTTTTCTGTTAAAGTGATTATTAAAAGTAAACTTTTTTTTATTCTTGTTGAAAAGTATTACGTGCCTACTTATACTGTACATTGGTTGGAATGAAGACAAAAGGACACGTTTTAAAAAGTTATCATCAGACAAGAATTAAAGTACGAGGGCAAGGCGGATATAAAAAACAGATACTTTGTTAAAAACGTACCTACGTACCGTTTTGTCCTGTTCCTCTCCTCCTGGTTTTCAGTCCAAGTTTGCTTGGTTTTTACGCAGAACATGTCTTCCCGTTCGATTGACTCCTTTTCACGGTGACAAAACAATGGACTTCAAAAACGTTTTTTCCCCTGACTTGTTCCACCTTAGTTTTTGATGAAATGTATTAGAATCGGAGAAAAGTTGTAAGTTTTTCCCCTGTTTCGCTCATTTTAACTATTTAAGTGATTTTTTCCTCGCCGTCAGAAGTAAAGTGAGTGAAAAGAGATGAAAGGGAGATAAGGGGGAAAGACTTTCAAATAGGATAATATATAGAGGCTGCATACATTTATAGTAAATACAAATTATAAAAAACCTCTAAGGTAGCTCCATCATTAACCATGACTGGGACTGACTGACTGATACGATGGATGATGAAGATCTGACTTGATGAGACTGCGCCTACTAAATACGTACCTGCTCTCTGGTCAGGCTCGGTAGCCCCTCTATAGCTTCAAGGCATAGGGGATGCAGAAAACCTGTGTAAAAAACGGAGGAAAAGAGGGAAAATGAATCAAAAAAGTCTAAAAGTGCTTTGGATCATGATAAAAAATAAAACAAACTTACACACATATTTTTATATGCCTGCATATAAGCTTGAGGTATAACTTCATACAAAAAAGCGTCCGTAGTTATCATCATCATCATGAACGTCTTCCTCTCTCATCTTTTCCCGGTATTGTGTTGGACGTAATCTAGACTGTAGATCACAAGCTGTTAGTTTGATTAGATTGAACAGGAGTTAACTGAAGGGCGTAAATATATACGTATTTAAATTTAGTAGCTAAAAATGGGTATTAGGATGGGTTATTTCTTGGTTTCTAATCTTATCCTACAATAAAATAAAATGCGTAAAACATTGCAAGTTCCTTTCTTTAAATTTTTACTTTTCATTTCTTTTCCCCGTAGAAAAGCATTTAGCATCGGCTATATTATAGTACTATAAATTACAAGTTGCCAAATCGGGATATGCATTTTTTGCGCAGCTTTTTTTCTCAGAATTAAAATCCACCCCTGAAGCATATCAGCATTGCGATTTTTGTAAATAGTACAAAACATGTAATCAAAATATCATCATCATCATCATCATCTAAGCTTGAGATAATCCGCACATGATTATTATTGATTACTTATCAAATCATCATGTACTATACAGATGTAATAATGATTGTGAGTGACTGGTATAAGTTCTCTTGAAAAAACGGATGAGGTGAGGTTACGGATGCTAGCTTTGGGAGAGAGAAAAGTAAAAAGAGTTTGGCTTATATTTCATCAATTTTGTTGATGAAAATGAGCTCATCCTGTCTCTCTGGTATGATCTGGTCATCTAATTTTAGGATTGATATAGATCATGTTAGAATGCTGATGATTTCTTTGTTCTCTTTACCAGGTTCAAAATAGAAACAAAACTGTTTCCTTTTTATAAATACCTGTTTCAGTTGGAGGCATTGCTTGCATGCGGGCTGATTTTTGTAGACTCGAGATATTTATTATATGATCACAATCAGTATCAGGAATCCTAAACGAATTATAATGTCTCATCGCAGTAGACTAGACAAGACTAGATTTATTTATATATTATTCTAACTTTTGGGGAGAAAAAGATGGTTTTCCGATTAAAAAATAATAGCCAAAATTGGGGGTTTTCGCTGGGTCTAGTGCATCCAATATGCATATAAAGGTGGCAGGTGATACGTAATAATTTCCTCCTACTACATCTGATATGAGATGATATGATGATATAATGAAATGGGTTGCGTGTTAGATTTAAATAACTCATACTGGTGAATTGCAGGCTTTCCCATTGTGTTCTAGGATGAAAAGAGGAGGTAGTCAGTCGACAAGTGTTTAGATAAGTACCTGAAAATTCAGAGAATTTTCGAGCATTGTTCCTCCTTTATCTCGCAGATTCCCTGCCTTTTTTACATAACAAAAATATTCCCTCGAGTAGTTTGTTGGTGCAGCATGGTCAAGCTGTCGCCGGCGGTAGAGGATCATCATCCTCATCAGTGGAAAGCAGGATCGTCAGGGATGGGGCTAATCTGGCTAAAAGTGCATTTAAATGTTTTCCATTTTTTCTCTCACAACTATTATTGGGGGTTAAAGCTGCCTATTTTCAGACTCTTTGTTTCACATAATAGATAATCTACATTATTCGCATGTAGAATTTTTGTGTCAGGGGAAATGCTACTAAAGCGGATTTCTAGGTAAAATGTTGCGATGACTCATCCATTTGGGCTTTCTTTCGGTACTTATCTATTATACACAAACATGTGTATGTGATAGTGGTGATGATGATGAGAATCTTGTCAGTGAAGCATTCATCATCATCTTTCATCCATTTAATAATAATAAATGGTGAGCAGAGGTAGTGGATACGTTTGAGTTTGAAAGAATGTGGAAAATGATGATGAGGAATAGCTGATGGCACACACCACTTTTTTCTGATCTTCTATTAAACAGTTGGAAGGAAAGGAGGGCTGCGTGCAGCCAAGTGTGACAATTTCTGGTGAAATGTGCTGTTCAAAGCAATTATTGAGGATTTTTAATGAGATAACGACTGTACAAATTTGTATTATCTATGTAGGTAGCTGTGGCTTTTTTCTCGGATCAAGTCTTAGCTAAAAGTCAAGTCATTCAAAATTCACTCACCACATCACACCCGTGTGCTGATCAGTGTGGTAATTTCGACTGGCTTGATCGTTTTAGCGCATAACCATGGTTGAGCACACCAGAGTACACACGTACTTTATTATTATTTTTTCGTTAAAAATCCATTCTAACCGCCTTCACATAATTAATTTCTAATTTAATCTCGGTGTGGTATGGGGATGAGCGGGAGGCTCGGTAGCAATCTCGTTTTCATTTTCCCTCAATTGGGAAGAAGGAGTAAGAGGGGGAGGAGGAGGATGGTGATGATAACGATGATTTTCATCCTCCTTCAACTGACAATAATTCCTTTTTTACTTTTGAACTAATCTTTTTTTTGCAAAAAAATTTTGCTTCTAATTCTCAAAAAATCTGCCTCCAACCTCCCTTGTCTCATTTATTCTTTTATGTACTTGACCGACCCAATCATTTCAACTCGTAAAAAGTGTAAAATAGGCTTGGTCTGATATTAAAAAAAACATGTTTTTTTTGCATTTTAACGCATCTAACATGATAGAGCTACTTAATGCTCCGAGTATTTTCCATTTAAAATAGGAACATGAATTAGCGTATCTCCCGTCTCAATCTTGTTCTTCTTTCTACCGTAATTCGAAAGACATCTTTTGAAAGAAAATGCGTGGACTTTAGGTTTGTATGGTCTTGTATCTTTCTCTCGTCTTGTCTCATGAAATAATACAAAGATTGTTACTCCTTTTTATTAACAGGTTAAATTGTTGAAAATAAAATACTTTAGATTTGATAAGGGGAAAAAATCAAAGTGGTAGCATAACATCTTAACATCTAGAATTTCTTTCGAGATAAGTGCCTTGTTGCCTCAGCTTTAGCTGATAATGATAATGAAGGAAACGATGTGGAGGTGAGGGAAGGATTATTGAAACTTGATTCCATTTTTTATGTTCTGTTCTGGCATGTACGCATCATGCATGCATTACGTATGGAGGAGGGAAAAGGTTAGGTATAAAAGAGTAAATAGAGAGGGGGATGATGATGAAAGTCTTTCATAGGTATGTCATTTCCGGGAGGCTCTATAGATACGCTATAGATATAAAAAGACAAACGTTTTGTTTGGTTTTGCTAAATCAAATAAGCTACCCCGTATACATTTCATTTTGATAGAGAAAGATGAGAGGATGATGATAAGAGCAAACCAAAGGTTGCTATCAAAACATGATAGGAAATCTAGTTAAAAAAGAAGTCTTTCTTTCTCTCTGTTTTTTTTTAAATAGTTGACTGATTTGCATGAGATGGGGATAAGTAGAAAGATGCGAGAGGAGAGAAGAAGTGATTGATCCTGTTTTTTCTCTTTTCCCTTTTGCTAAACTATACAATTTTTTTTCTCTGTAAATCTGTTATATAGATATCAGTGGTCACCGCCAACCCAGATGAACGGACAAGAACAGGGTGAACCAGGAGCAGCAGTTGTATCAGCCGCAACGACGGCAGCCTCATCATCTTCATCCTCCACTTCATCATCAGGCCCAATGATGCCTCTTTATTCTGAATCCCAGCAACATACTAATCCTATGGGATCAAAGACAGGTTTGGCAGGTGTAGGAAATGCTGCTGGGGTGACCACGTCTGGGGACAACAACAATGGCACTAGTAATAATCATAATGATAAAATCACAATAATAATGGTAACAGTATTAGTAATAGCGGTGGATTAAAAAAAAAGTTGATGAGGCAACTCCAACTCAGTTGTTGGATGTTGGGCTGGGATTCTCCTTCATTTTGTGACGAATTTAGTAGAATTAGATTGAATTTTGAAAGGTTTTGCAAAGTTTTTTGTGCTTTCTCTCTCCAGGTCCTGGATCAACAGGAATATACGGTAATAGATCGTGGGTACTAGACATGGTCCCATCGTCGGCGCCACCTATTACGACATCCAGTCGAAATAGTACTCATCATCCCCATCATCATCATGGTATCTCTCTGGCCAGTAATAGCAATAATGCAAATAACAATAACACCAACAGCAGCATTCCAAATAGTCTGGGAGGTCTCAATACTCCCACTCCATTCTTTACCCCGAATGAGCCATCCCCCAAGTTCATGAATTCACCTGTGTTCAGCTACTCTAACCCTGATACTTCCCTGTATCAAGGACCATTCTCACCGATAAGGTCTCATCTCTATCCACCGCCAAGTAGTCCATTTACGAATCTCAGCTTGAACTCCCCCTTGCCCCCGTTGCAGAGCTCGGTGAGTTCGAACAGCAGCAGTATAAGTAGCAACAGCAGTAGCAGTTCAAATAGTAGCAATGGTGGAAGTGGAAGCAATAGTGGGAGTGGCACTCCAGCTAGTGCAGGTGGGAATGGGAGCGCTGGTGGTGGAGGAGGTGGAGGAGGAGGAATCGTTGGAAATCCTTGTTTCAACATGATCCCATCCACTTTGCTCAGTCCTGCGCCTTCACAAGCCTCCACCAACTCGTTGAGCTATGAGGATCTTCACGAGAAATCTCTCAGCTTTGTCACCACCGTCTGGTCCATCTTTATGCCGGGAACTAAGGTGCGCTTTGTTGGTGGGATGAATTCCATGGATTGGTATATGGTGGATTTTCTCGCCCAGAGTGGTGACTCATTGGGATTGAAAGGGGAGTATGCTCCGCATGGACTCGAGTTGAGAAAGGTGAGTTCATCATCAATCAATCAGCATTAAAGCATATAAAACTCGTACAATGCCCATTCTTGTAGGAAGACGACTACAAAGCAAAAATATATATCATTCTACGTTACAAAATGGAAGAAATGGATTAGAGGGTTTGCTATTCCCTTACAACAAATAAGATACTTTTTCCCTTCGTTGTCAATCGTCTGTTTTCTTATTCCGCTCCCTCAAATTAAAACTACCTTTCACAACTTTTTTCAATATAGATGCACTCATTCTTCACTGAATTCACTCCCAAAACTTAATTGAAAGAGTGAAATGTCGTAAGAAATCCGTGTTTTTTCTCCCCTTTATCAAAATCTTCTCATATTTCATATATCCCCAAGCCATTAGCAGCATCACTATCTGATACACAAGTATATCAGAGAAGCAATAGGTAACATAATATGAAATAACAATGTTGAATGAAAGGTTATATTTCATGAAAACGAAAAGGAACTGGTATTTTATTGTGCATTGACATCGAATCCAATTTTTCCCTATTTATCTTTCAATCCATTTTGAAAAAAAGCCGAACAAAGGGAGAAAATTTATTTTAGAAAAATGCAAGCTGAATTATTGAGCAAAGATAAAGTGAAATGGAAATCTTTTATTTGATTATTTGTGACATGAAGGCCGCAGCTATGTAGTAGTCGGTTAGAGTGTAGAATAAATCATATAAATCGCTTTTATGAGATTTTTCTTAAATCTTTGATTTGAGTTACTCAAGTGGAATGGTAAGCACTAAGCACTATGCATTTTGTAGTTTGTAGCAAGAATATGAATGGAATAATAGGGGATTTATAGCTTCTAGGGAGTTACTGGTTTTGACGATATCCATTTTTACCATTGTTCATTTCACATATGATATTATGCATTGTCAATTGTAGATGGCTGCAAAATCCAATCCTAATAATTGATATTCAAATTCAGCTTTCAATGAAATTTGATCCTATCTCCAGATTGAACCTACACTACCAGTTTCAGTTTTAAACTTTATACACTGTAGGGTTATATGGCTATAGGTGTAGTCAGGTATTAAAACTGAATGGAATATAAATAGGATGAGTGCTTTGTAGTTTTATGTAAAGAAGCTTGAGAATAGATTGGATATAGTAAAGTGTGAAATGTGAGAGAACGCAGCACACATCACATCACATTTCATTATTTCAGACGGCTTGAATAGAAAATGAAAAATGAATCCTTTGGAAGTAAAAATGGAAGATGGAGGAGGAAAAGGGTTGTTGTTTGGGATCAGGATTGAATTTCATTATTATTCCGATTGAACCCCCAGTTTTTAAATCAAGGAGGAATTTGATTGATTTGAAAATCTGTAAAGTTCTAGTCTAGTGTCTAGTCATAAATATTATATATTATGTAGCTAGTTGGCTATAAATATGTTGGTTGATTGGGTGTCGGATGACGCTTTCTTTAAATTTTTACAATCTTGGGAAAAGTCAGTATTAGCATAGAGGCAGCAGCAGCAGCAGCTTATCCTCATATTATACAAAATTGCACATGAGCAACCAATCAGAAGAACAAAGTATGGCTTTTCCATATCAAATTAATGTCAGTTTTTGAGTCTTTTTTATTATCGGAACTGATGTGAGATGAATTTGTGATTGACAAGTGGCAAGCATAATATCTAATGCTCTTTCATATGGTCTAATATATTCACGGCACATGTATTCATATAAACATAATATGGTTAAATTGAATTTTATATCAGCTAAAAATAAATAAAAAATCAGAGAATTTTTTATCTTGATTCAAAGCATCCTTAGACTGGCATAATATACATAGGTAGCTATCAACTACAGTAGAGAGAGAGAGAGAGAGACGAGACGGAGAAATAAATGTCTTGAAATGATTCTTTTTATATTTTTAGCTTGTTATGACGAGTTCGCCAAAGGAGAGGGTTCAACTAACCTTTTGCCCAGTGGCTGACCCAACTCACCCAACGATAGAAGTTAACTGTGAACCTGGTCATCCTTTCATGGTGGATAAGAAGGGTAAGCTAATCGGACGCTCAAGATATTCTACGTGATTTAGTTAAAACGCAGTAACGTTACTACCTTTTTCATCCTCATTTTACATCTCAACGTCATCAAATTTTGAAACAAAAAAAAATTAATTCCAGCGATTTCTTAAAAATAATTTAATATTGGAAGCGTATCTTTCATTTCATCAGAATCTTTCACAACTTGAAAAAAATTAAAAGCATGGAAAGAAATTGAGGTCTTTCGTCTGAAGGATTTTTCCTCCTTGTCTGACTCTTATCCTCATACAAAAACAGTGGGGAATAAAGAAGTTCTGTGGAGTTCTGGTGCACAGTAGCTCCTACTCGTTTAGTCCTGGCGGTGATATGGTGGCTGCTACTATGAACTCAATAAATGTTATTGACATATGAAGACGGAATTGAACTATGCACTCTCCATCTCTTTATCATCCAAATTTATTTTTTGTACTTATATTAAGCCACTTCCATTGGTATGCAAATCATGATGAGAGGAAGGACTGTTGACAGTGATTATGATAAAGATGGAGGGAGGAAAGAGGAATGCTTTTAGCTATAACTGTGTCACACAGTCTGACGAGCTATAAAATATCTGTACTGTAAAATAATGAGTATGATGAATTGATGACGATGCAAAGATTTTATAGTGAGAAAAGATTGTCATCTCAAGAAGATACATTTTTAAAAGAGCATTAGCCTTTAAGAAGATGAGGATTAGGCTTAAATTTCCTGATAAAATGTGCTTTGTTAGGTTATTGTAAAATTATGATGTTGACTGGTAGAGATGCTATTGCTGATATTAAATACATTTTTTCGCGTTTGCTTATAGGCTGGTGCGCTGTAAAACCCGAAGTGTTCCAAGAGTCGTTCGGCTCTCCATGTCAGCAGCTGGAGGGAGGGGACATTTGCCTCAGCTTGAATGCTGCCCGTAGTCCCAATAACAATGTTATATCAATTAACAATAACAATGCCAGCTTTATGCAACAGCACCAACATCAGCAGCAGCAGCAGCAGCAGCAGCAACAACAACAACAACAGGCTCATCAACAGCAACAATCCTTAATGCATCATCACCATAATCACGCTTCCGGTTTTGCAAATTCCATGATGCATGGTTCCCCCAGTAATGTAGTGACTTCCTGCTCGGCTGTCAACATGATTAACAACAACTCAATAATTAATACCAGTGGGGTTGCGTTAGCCAACTTGCATAACTTGAGTCATCTGCATCAGGGGAATAACAATAATATTTCAAATCAACCCATGAACTCCTTGTTGAACTCGTCAGGAGCTTCCATTAAGATGGAGTCGATTGATGAAAAGTCGATTCCCATCTCCGTCCTTCCTCAGAGCCAGCATGGCGGGGGAATGCACATGCAAATGATGCAGTCTCCTCCACCTCCACCACTACATCATCAGGTTCACCATAACCATCATCATCAGAGGAGTCCGGGAGTCGTAAATAGTCGCAAGACCTCTGCTGCTCTGGCAATGTCAGCTCCGGGCTCACCGGCCAAGAGAGCAAAGGAAGGGAAGGATGGGGCTCATGGGCCAGATCAGCCAGCGAAAGGAAGGAGACCTATGAATGCTTTCCTTTTGTTTGCCAAGGACAAGCGGCCAGAACTTATTCAAAAGTTTCCTGGCAAGGATAATAGGTAGATAAATTCAAATTTATGAACAAAAATGCAAGTCTTTGTCTTTTGCTAACCAGCCTCATGTGCAATTATTTTTTGACAGGACCATAAGTGTTCTTTTGGGTGAAGCATGGCAGAAGCTTCCCACCCCCGAGAGGGAACGGTACGCCTCAAATGCCAAAGCTAGAGCCGAGGAGCAGAAGAGAATTCATCCAGACTGTTGGAAGCGCAAGCGCTCCCAGTCCACAAGCTCATAATAAATAATGTGTTTTAAGATCTCTGGCAAATGCTAATCATAATTAAAACATCACCTATATACACCCATAACTTATATATACATGCATACATATAAATACAACAAATTTTATAGACATTTTATTATCCTATATTATAACTAGTTATTGAGTTGATCTTCCACTTATGTATACACTAACGAACACGCGTGTAAACACATGAAAATATGAATGGAGCTCATACTCAAGACAAACAAACCAGATTATCATTGTGTAACTATGTGACATTGGTTAAATTTGTACAGCGGACAGATAAGAATGAACTTAAATTATAATTTTAATTTAGTAATACGATTAAATGTGTCAGATATACGATGCTTGAACCAAGTTGTAAAAGAAGAATAATCATTTGTTTTATGAAATCTGTAGCCCATTTCACCACTTTGCACTCTGCACTCTTCAACTCTGCACTTTGCTGTATCCATGGTGCCACTCTTCAGTTTGCAAAATTTTGAATAGAAATGAGCATTTGGTGAGACAAAATGCGCTTGAAGAGTGAAAAGTTGGTAGTGCAGAGTGCAGAGTGAAGAGTGGTGAAATGGGCTACTGGTCTGAAAAAGTTTTGGATCCTCGTGTCAGTTCACTAGAGTAAGATGAATCTGTAGTAAATAATTTCCAATCAATTATCGCATGCAATTTGCAAATTATTTATGTTGTTAGTCTTTGCTCTTATATTCATTTTGTTTCCTGTTATAATTGTATAATAATTTATGTCTCAATTATCTATGTGCACCCAATCTACTTTCTCTTTTGGAAATATGGAATGCTTAAATATTTTGGGGTGCATCGAGAATTTCTCCGTTGGATATCATGTTTGTGCTGTTATTTACCCGTGCGCATGTAGGATTGGTACTGCCTCCGTTTTAAAAGTAGCTATGTAGATTAAATGTTATTTATACCGTCGCTCCACATTAGTCTAGGATGATTAGGTTAGGTAATTTTGTACAATCATTGTTCCGTGTTGTTCATTGTTCAATAGCTCATATTTGTGGCCTAGTATACAGAAAACCCCCTGGTCGTTTTAATAGCTTTAAAAGACAGCAATAATGATGATGATACATGATACAATATACCTATATGATAATCGTAAAGTTATTTTAATTAGAATTAGGTCAATAAGTTGAGATTCAATAGTAATCACCTGCTATGAAAGACGTCATGTGATGGATGGATACTGGAAACGGCTTAGTATAGGTAATTTCTGCTTCCATGTATTGTATATCCCCACATTCAATCAATACTTTCCTATCAACAGACCAACATATAGCAATTATAATTTTGTACGGAATTAAATAGCAAAGAGAATTATATGCAATCAATTATGTGAAAAAAGGATAAATGGGTAGTGAGATTTTTAAGAAAACAAATATATTATGTGAAGCCTGCAACTAAAACTGAAATGTGACAAGAGACAATCATTCTGTGAAAGCAAATAGAAAAGAATGGGGAACTCCTCCCCCTTTTTACTTATTCACTACCACACCACACCAGACAATGTTAATGTCTTTCAAATGAAAAAAATAATAAAGAGCAGATATAGAAGAGGTTATATATTACAAAATACTTTTTAATGCACTACAGACAATTGTATAAAGAATAATTTTCGTATCTACCCTGCTTAGTAATTTATAATTAATTTTTATAAATATAGAGAATATAGTGTTAGTGTTGTTGTTGTTGTTGTTGTTGTTGTTTGCAAATCTCAGATCAAATATCCGAAAAGAATCATGTTGAATTTAATGTACAAAAGATATAATATTCAAACTGTCTGTTTTATAGATACATACATATTACATACGATCATATAATAATACAATATTTAGTAGTTTTTTACACAGTTGAAAACAAAAAGTCAATAATGCGCTTGTATAAAAAATCGTAAATACAGTTATAAAAAAGAAATAGTAAAAAATAATCGTTTTACATTTTTATCTAAAAATGTGAAGAACAAAAACGGCAGCGTTATTTACTCCCAAGCCCGGCGAAGAAAAGCTAAATTAGCGACCTGTAGAAAAAGCTTCCAACAATCTTTTCCAAGTACAGATATGCTCATTTATGAAATCATACAAATAATTTCTACAAAAGGGGAAAGCAATAGCTCCCTAACATAACAAAAGGATTCTTTTCAAAACAGATCTCAGAAATCTCAAAAATATGTGGCTTAAAATTAGATGAGTAAGTTTGCAGACAGGAACTTTCTTGCAATTACGGATAAGATAATCTTCATTCCGAATTACCAAATCCGAGTTCATTCTCTATCTGAGAATTTGACTGGGAACGAAAGAGAAGCTTTTCAAAACAAAAAAGGTTAATATTTTCGATCCGCATCCTACAGCTGTACATTAATTTCTGCAAATATTTTTACGCTATCAAATGTGAATACGCTTGTCTCTTTTATTGATTTTAATAAGATGTAACTTGTTTTAAATAGTTTTAAAACTGATGTCATTTGAAACAAATGTCAAAAAATGTTCAGTACTGGTGGATATTTTGAGTTGTTTCTTCCTCAGATTTTTTGTAGTTTTTTGAGGGCTAAAGAATCAAATATATATATATATATATGATGATGATCGATTACGTTTACACAAAGAAAAAGCTAAAGAGCGACAATCGATCTCAAAATGTTTTACACTTTGTCTTTCAGACAGATATATATAACTAGTTGTAATTTAGGTTAGGAGCATTTTAGAAGGACAAAGACCAGTTTTAATGGCATTAGTGCTGCTGAATAAAAGTTGGGCTCTTTTCATTGAAGCCAAGGAAAGGGAGTAATAAAGTTGTTTTAGCATTACTCTCACTCAGTGTAGTGACTATAATGACTAAAGACCGTTCGTTTGCTGATGATTAACAAAGAGTTTGAAAACTATGTTAATGGTCGTGTAATAGTTTTGTTAATTTTGTGTGTAATTCTGCTTGCTTGATACTTAAACTAATGGAATCATTAAGGATAATTTAATTTGTAATATGAGTAAAGGAAGGACGGAATGAAATATTATGTAATTTATATATGTAGACAATGTGTGCTTCCAAAATAAAATGCAATTGTTTTTGGTTTAAATACAATTAATGATGACGATGTTTTTATGCAGCACGTTCAAGTTTTGTGAAATTAATATCATACTTCCCCATGGGCCATTGGTCATACAGTGTAATTTGGTAATTTAATTCTTTTTATTCATTTGTTCAGTCCTTCAATTCGATTGCTCATCATATAAACTAACAGTCTATCCATTCATTGATTGATTAGATAATTTATACATTTTTAGCCAACACTTTTCATATTCATATTTCGTCTTGGCAAGTTAGTGACATACAGAAAAAAGTTAGATTCACAAAACAAAAGTTGGAGTTTAAACATTTAGACTAAAGCAGACTAATTTACCTTCTTTCAGTTTTGGCACTATTTTAAAGCTAAATCAGTATTTTAGCTGTCGAATCATACTGTTTGTTGTTTTTTAACGGCATAAGTATTCTACGTTATGCCACTGTACAATTTCTTTTTTTTTTTGTAATTGTGAATATATTGCATCATTGCATAATATAAAGTATTATAACCATTCACTTAATTTTTGTTAATCCATAACACTATCAAATAAACTCTTTTTACTTTCATTTGATCTCCCATAGTAAAATTTTAATTCGAAATTTGATCATATGAGTATAGTAAATCGCACCATAAGTTTCACTGCATAACCCGCTGATACAATTTATTGCACTTTTCATTGCAAACTGTTCAAATATAATTCTTATCTGATCATACACTAGACGCCCTTCTATTGTCATTGATAATGCTGAAGATTCTAAACTAACTATGAACCCTGGCTAAATATATAATTTCATAAATCTGGCATGTTTACTTTTTAATTGAAAATATGTATTCACAAATTAGATTTGTGCTATTATGTACTAAATATAATAGTTTTTAAATATTTTAAGTATTATTTTTCAGACATGGACATGATAGATGTACTCTTTTACTTGGTTTCTTTTACCCCATTGGCAGGCCCTTCACCTACGGGCTCATGTGGGGCTGGGAGAGTATCCCAGCTTGGCTCACAATCCCAGATCTCACGAGCATAGTCGGAAATGGTTCGATCACTGGAGAACTTTCCGGATGATGCGATGTTGTGGATCGCCATTTTTGTCCAGAGTTGTTGGTTCTACATTGTAGAATAAATAATTACCAATATATATTATAAGCCTAGTTTAATTGAGATAGGATATCAAAAGTATGCTAAGCTTACCATGTAGGTCTCGTCAACCTTATCTTGACACTTGATATAATCATCATAATCAGCCAACAAATAGAATCTATCCCATTTCATGAGCACATCCACAACGTCATTGAACTCTCCGGGGACGTTGGGGCTAAAGAAGCCGTAACGGATCTGCTCAATGCATTGTTTCAACTCTGGATTCTTTTCATAATAGATGTTGGCATCGTAGCCCTTCTTCTTCAAAGCTTCCACCTCGTCCACGTTCATGCCAAAAATGAACATGTTTTCTTTTCCCATTTCCTCGCACATTTCAACGTTAGCTCCGTCCATGGTGCCGATGGTCAATGCTCCATTAAGCTGTGAAGAATTTTTATTTGAATTCATTCATTTAAAATGGATTAACCGAACCTAAACGAAAAAAATGAGCTTACCATGAACTTCATGTTACTGGTGCCAGAGGCTTCTGTTCCAGCCGTGGAGATTTGTTCACTGAGATCTGCCGCTGGAATGACCTTTTCAGCCAAGGTCACACGATAGTTCTCCAGGTAGATCACCTTCAACTTGTCCCCAACAATAGGGTCGTTGTTGATCACCTTTGCAACAGCGCAAATCAACTTAATAATTTGCTTGGCAATGTGATATCCTGGGGCGGCCTTTCCTCCAATCATCACAGTGCGAGGAACAAACTTTCCCGTGGGATTCCTCTTAATCCTGTTGTACATTGTGATGATGTGGAGACAGTTGAGGAGTTGACGCTTGTATTCGTGAATTCGCTTCACTTGAATGTCGAACATAGAGGCGGGATTGATTTGCACCCCATATTCACGTTCAAGGTAGGAGGCGACCTTCATTTTGTTCTCCTGCTTCACCGTTTGGATACTTCGGTGGAAGGCTGGGTCAGAGTCGTATTGCTTGAGCTTGACCAGTTCGTCCAAATGAGTGATCCACTTGTCCCCAATTTTCTATTTTGAAAATGAAGCCAGAAAATGTATTAGGTATGTTAGAGCAAAGTAGAATGAGCAAATTTTTTGAAATAAAAAATAAATTGTTTTAAATACCTCAGCAATGACATCAGCTAAGCTGGGATTGCAAAGTAAGAGCCAACGCCTTGGAGTAATACCGTTAGTCTTGTTTTGAAACCGTTCTGGGTACATTTCATAGAAGTCTTTGAAGCTAAAATTAGATAAATTAAATATTGCAATTTTTTTAAATTTAGTTATTTAGAGTTTGTTGTCAAACACAAAGTTTGATGATTTTGCGATCCTTAATTTGTCTTACGTGTCATTCTTAAGAATTTCGGAGTGAATAGCTGCCACTCCGTTTACAACGTGGGAGCCAACAATGGACACCAAGGCCATGTTAACCTTCTTTTCATCGTATTCCTCAACCAACGACATTCTTCGCATTCTGTCCAGATCTCCGGGCCATTTCTTCAGAACTTCCTCCAGATGAAGGTGGTTCATATGATAAATGATTTCCAAATGTCGGGGTAAAAGGTACTCCAACATGGTGCACGGCCACCTTTCATGGGCTTCTGGCAGGACAGTGTGGCAAGTGTATGCGCACGTTCTTACTGTGATATCCCAAGCCTACGTAACAAAGTTGCAAACATATTCAAATAACATTTACATTCATCCTTTTCGTTAAATTAAATTCCAATTCAAAAGAGATGGATAACCCACTTTCTCCCAGCTCAATCCTTCGATATCAATCAGAATTCGCATCAACTCAGGGATAGAGAGGGATGGATGAGTGTCATTCAATTGGATAGCAACTTTCTCGGGAAGCAAATCCAAATTGTTTCTGGTCACCTCTCGGTTTCCGAATTTTGAAGTTTTGAAGCGGCGAATAATGTCCTGAATAAAATCATTCAAATTCAAATCTGTGAAGGTCACAATCTGAAATAAATTTTATGTTGCTTTCATATTTTCATAAACTCATACCCGCAAAGTAGCAGAAACCATGAAATATTCTTGCTTCAGCCGAAGCTCCTTCCCTTCCAAATGGTTCTCATTCGGATACAGCACTCTGGAAATATTCTCAGCCAAGTTTCTGTCCAACACGGCCTGAATGTAGTCTCCGTCGTTGACTGGAATGACAGGCAATTCATTTTATCTTGGTGTGATGATGACTCATTAACCGGTTTATTACAAAATAGGTAGCTTAAAATGGCTTTATGATCTTAAAACACTTACAAATTTTAAGATTAAACTCAATGGGCGACTTGGCAGACCACAACCGGAGGGTGTTCACAATATTATTGCCATATCCAGGAACAGGATAGTCGTATGGCATGGCCAACACATTCTATAAATATGAAAAATATTTGGAGGTTTGAGGCTAATTTTTGTTTGTTGCAAACATTTCTTTAGCAATTTATACAGTAAAATTAAAACAAGCTACCCACCTGAGTATTGACCCATCGCCTCTTTGTAGAAAAGCCACCTTCCCCTTCAACCCTCCCATAAAATTGGACAGGAAGTGTATACTCCGGACGACCCTTTTCCCATGGGCTTCCATATCGAAGCCAATCATCGGGCTCCTCCACTTGCTCTCCATTCTTGATACGTTGGGCAAAGATGCCGTAATCATAACGAATGCCGTAGCCATACGCGGCAAGACCCAAGGTGGCCATGGAGTCGAGGAAACAGGCTGCAAGACGGCCTAGACCTCCATTACCCAATCCAGCATCTTCTTCCATCTCTTCCAACTCTTCAATGTCCAGACCAAGCTGTTAAATGTCAGTAATAAACCGGATGAAAATTGTAATGTAACGAATGAGTATTTTATTAAAGTGGAAATTAGGGTCATTCAAATTTTGACCTGTACCTGGCCAAGCCTAAAAATCTACTTAAAGCGGAGGTGGAAACAAATTTAACTGGATGAAAAAATGAGTAAAAGAAAACGTTTGTCGGTATACCTGGTACATGGCTTCATCACATGCACTTTGGATTCCAATGTTACACATGGTATTGGTCAGGGACCGACCCATGAGAAACTCCATCGAAAGGTAGTAAATCCTCTGAAATTGCCAAAGAGAAAGCCAAATTAATTGCAAAATTCGAGTGAAGCCTATTTAATTCTACTTAATTGGGAAAAGTCGGCGTTATTGCGTACCTTTGGGTCCTTATCATACCAGTACTGCTGAGTACGAATCCATCTTGATACCAAGTGATCCTTTGCAGTATGTGCAAGAGCAAAGAAATAGTCCCTCGGGGTGGCAACATTCCTGTCCTTTACCAAGGTGTAGTGCACATGCCGATTGAATGTCTTCTTGATATTCGCAACATTCTCCACTTGGGCAATGCCCCGCACACTGATTTGCTTCCTCTTATCGTGATCCGACATTTTGCTATTCCGTGAGGGGAAATAATGTCAAAACTACCACAAAAATTAAATTCTGAAGTTAGCTTTCCTCAAGATATTTAAGATATATAAAGTTTTTGAAGAAATAGAGAAATGTTCAGTTCTGCTATTGAGCACTTTTTCGCTGTCAGTCTACTTCAATCGAAAGTAGCTTGACGACTGGACTCCAACCCAAAAATCTTTTTCATGGCCATTCAACATTTATTTGTGGCATGGGTGGCTTGTTGGTAAGTGGAATATGAGTGGTCAAAGCATGATACTCATGACAAGGATTAAACCAAGGTACAATCGCATGACTGCATTAAACAAGTCGGATCCAGCCTTCCACCTTATTCCATACAAATGCGTTGCTGGCCTATCCTCACATAATAACTTGGAAATGTGAAAAACATTTCCATTCACCTTCATCATCATCACCCTTCCCTGCCATGATAAATATCATGATATGATCGTCTCTTATTTTCTTTGAGTGTGGAAAAAGCCAAACGTGGAGATGGACAACAAGTTTAGCCAACCGGTGCGGTGACCAATATGCTGTCGTGTCAAATGTTAAAAGTGCTTGATAGTTCTGTAGATGAACAAAGTGCTACAAACTACCTAATCTATAATTACATATCTAAAAGTTTGTTGACTGAAATAAAGGGTGACTATTTTAAACCTAAACTATTTTATTTAACCATATAAGTATAACTCACGTATTATGGAATATATCTGATTGTACCTATGATACTCTAATTGGTGATACGCTAATTCGTGATATTTTTCAAAGTCAAATTCATGATTTTTCATCGCCTATACGCTAAGGGTAATACGCTAATTTCCCATCATAGCAAAAGGTGATTTCTTAAAGGTTGATTTTTTTACAATTTGTGAAAAAATTTTTATCCCTCCCAATAATAGAAGCGTTCCAGATTTTGCTTCTGTAATAGTGGTAGGAACACGATAACTGGCCCATTGCTATTTCTTTGTCAGACTCCACTCATAAATTTTCTGATATAATCCGCCATTGTAAATAAGGGAGTTTGAATTAACTTTTCCCTCAAGAAACGAAAGGAAATGCAGATAAAATGCCAAAAAAACTCCAGTTAACTTCTCTGCTGTTTTATTTTTGGGAATTTAGCGTATTGATCATTGAAAATAACAAAATGGGAATGTGAAAAAATTTATGAATTCTTAGCGTATTGTGGATGACAAGAAATATTTCATGATACAACAAATATCAATAACTAAGATGTTTGAATTTAAGAAAGTTATGTAGCTTAAAATAATCACCCTTTATTTGGAAAATAAAAGATATTTCAACGTCATAAAACCGTTCACAACCGGTTTCGTATTTATTTTTAAGGCTTGGAAGCTTTTATTTTAAGGGTTGTTTAAAGCCTGGGTCATGAAACCAAATCCAAGTTTGGTTTCATTCCGTAACTCCCTATAGATTCCAAAAGCTTTAAGGCCACAACTGAAAAAGTCTAAAAATAAATACGGAATCGGTTGTGAACAATTTTATGAGAAACATCCATAGTTAGAGTATTTTTTATTTAACGGTTTTAATGGTATTTTTTCATACCTCTATCACTTACTCGTCTTATGTTGCGCTGATGATAGAAAATTACAGTAAAAAGATAATAATAAATAATAAGAGTCGCCTCCTAAACAAAGACGTACTCAGGCAATGGATAAAAGAAATATGTTCAATGGAATTTTATTTCGTTCTTGAGCTGTTGTCGTGAACTTGTTTTTTTAGAAGCTTGTTTTCAGGGACAGCTAATATGACCTGATCTGATGAGCAGAGGAAAGAATGAGGATGATTAACTGTCTCTTATTAATTGAAAGTGGAGGATGTAATATAACATGAATATAAAAGCAATGGATCGGGTCCTGTGATGATATTGGCGATGGAGGTGTGTTCCTCAGTCAAGGCTTCCTTCCACCACTCACTACTCCAATGATCCAAGAAGGTAGCAACTAAATTTATATAACAAATCTGAACACACGCACATTAGCCAAGAATAGCGAAGGTGTAGTGTTGTAGTTGTAACTGCTCCCAAAAAATTATGGCAATTATAAGATAAGCGCAATAAATATAAATTTGAAGGCCTAATGAAAGAGAATGGATTGGAGGAATATATGTATGTATGGAATGGAGTAGCCATAAGATCAAGCCAGAAGGAACATCATCATCACCATCATCCTCATAGCCATGTGATATATTCAAATATCACATGAATCTGTGGAGGAGAGGGTTAGGGCATCTGGACTGTGGAGATGGAAGGATACATGTGTATGAAAAGGATATTGAAAGAAAGAGCTTTTTCTTTAATGGAGAGGTATTCAGAGCCGAAAAGATGAAACTCGTCGGCTTCACCAACCCAAACTTTTAAATTGCTTTACTTTCAATTGAATGGAATGACAGCAGAAAAGACGTCCAACAGAGACTCTGGTTCGTGCTATGTGCTACATGGAAAGCAGAATAGATAATGCTTTAGATTTATATATTCGTTCATGTTTTTCTTGTTCAGATTCCAACTTGAGTTCGTTCAGTTACATAGTCAGTTACATAACAGTTTTGTATAGTAATTAGAGTGGATGCTTATGTACTATGTAAAAAGGTGCATTGTATTTACATTGGGCAAAATATCACTTTTGTTAACGCGACAAACTAGATTCTTACGATAAGTCTGCTATGAAGCAATGCAATGGCTTCTTCCATATCCGCTAATGAAATCCGTCCAATTTGATCACACTTCTCACCAGTGCTTACCTCCAACTCAGGTGGAGTATGACAAAGAGACAAAAGCAGGAATTAAGGAAATAGAATGGCTCATTATCATCAACTTGATTACGTCCGAATGAATACTTTCATGTTTCAGCCCCGTGAAGTGGAACAGTGGAAGGGAAGATGAAATGCGCATATCATATGAGAAATATTTTAGGAACAGGTTGGGAACTTGAATAATAAAAAGAGCCGAAAGAGTAAACAGCAGAATTGAATGAGGCAAGTCAAGTGATCATAACGAAAGAAGATTAGTTAGGTACATATTCCATTTCCCAACAAGCATCCACTTCCATAGGAAGCCAGCTCTCTGCAATTCCATGCCAGAAACTACAGCACATTACACCAACACGCTGCTAACACATGCTTGCGACGCTGCCAACCGGCCTATTATTCCAGAGAAGCTCTCCTTCATCGCTTTAGCCAACCAAACTAAAACTACATCTTTTCATTTTTGCAAAAGACTATAAGCTTAGGTTAGGATGAGATGCATGCTTTCCAATATTTCGGCCTGTTGGACAAGTAGCTAAATGAAAATCTTCAACGAAGCCCATTTCGATTATTTATCAAGTGCATGCACAGCAATGCTGCTTTCTTCATCCACATTACCCAGTCATGCAACTGAAAACGACTCAGTACATTTTTTAGTATGAAACCCAGGTCGGGTGGAATTGCAGCTAGAGCTAGTCTCATTATTTTATCTTCATTATTACTTGATTCAGGTGCGATGAGTAATCGTTAGAAGTAACCGTTTTTTTCCAGTATTAACCAGTCATGAGCCACCTGTCCCTTCACACTAATCTCATGTGATAATAGAATGCAAACAATGACTTTTGTGCAAAACTGCAACAGAGGGTTCCTTATCATCGTCAGTTGGTCATGACCATAGTCACGCCAAGGTCATCCTCATGACATGACTTGGCTTTCACGAGCTCGCTTTTTATTTGAAAGCTGCTATCGACTCTACCTATCTTTTATAAGCATTGCATAAGTAATAAAATTGACAGTAGTGCAGTGATTTGTTAAATGAGTATCTATTGGCAATTTGAAGGTATGATAAGGATATCAGTGCATCGAATACGACACCTCACTATCCAAAGTCAAGGATTGTCAAATGATAACCTACATGTAATTTGGATGGTCGTCATCGTCTCGTCATTATTCGTCGCGTTGCAATCATCATGACACAAGCATGTCCACCGTATGATATAAAAGATTCATTCTGATCCATACCAATTACAAATTCTAAGTGCAATTAGCTATATCCAATGTTCGTTTGGCCAAGCCACGAGATGAGAATACCAATGACAATAAGACATCTTAATATATATTATTTCATCCCAACTCAAGGGCCTTTCATATCTAATAACATGGTTGAAACAAGCAGAGGATCTTGCTAAATCACATAAACTACATACTTACCCAAATTTACAAATGCGTTGGCGCGGCGTCTGCTCTCCCGTGATGCGAAAGATTTTGAAGGTTTGCCAGTTTCAAAGAGTTTGCATTGTAAATTGGTATTTTTTTAAATACAGAAGGCTGACCCAGTGACAAAAACACTTTCAATTTTCGTACGCTGTTATAAGAAAGAAAGTGTACGTAGTTAAGCAGACAACTGGGTTGGGATTGGGAATATATATAGACGTAACTCATGTAACCCATAATTTTGCTTTGACATATGAAATATGGATCAGATTCCTAAGGAAGGACTGCATGTTGTCTACAAAATGTTACTTACTTCAGTATGTATATGAGCTGCCCACACAACTGAAAATGAGAGGCTGATGTCCTCTAAAAGAGAATTCTTATCGACATCTTCTCTCCTACTTTGTTTGCTCCAAGATATGACAGGAGCGACAATTTAACTACCTATTTTTACGTGACGGGGAGTTGAGTTGAGACGAAGGGTTAGAAGCTAAATCATGAAGTCAAATAATCCATGTTTTTCTTCCAGTGTTGGTTTTTTGTTCCAAAAATTCCATGCAATTGTGTATTTTTAAAAGTTGAGTCAACTTTTTAAAACTCTGGACTAAACTGCATAGAACCTTTACTAACAACGCGACGGTAGAAGAGAGGAGTAAACAGTTAAGTTTACAAGTTTTTTGACTTGAACTTGGCTTGCCGTTCCCCTTCACCCCTTCCCAGCAATAAAGTTGATTTCTTCGGCTTGTTTGTGCAATAATTGACCATAATCCACTCTTGGTCTCCACTGTAGCAAGCGTCAATCAAAGTTTAGCCGATATATGATACCTACCAATACAAATGCAAATTGTATGATGATGAAGATGACATGACAAGCAAGCCATCAGAAAGATTCCGACATGACATGACGTTTTCAACTCAGATCATTATTTTTTGTAGGTTTAAAAAATGTTTTATTTCAAATTCATATTAGTAATGAAAGCCGACACATTCATCCTTTGATTAGCTTGAGAGTTCTGAGACATTCATAAATCTAACTCGTTTACGAACAAAGAAAGTGGAGTACTATTACAATACAATACAATTACACAAGTATTTTATACACTTCACTCAAGAGCAAACTCTCATACAAACATGATCCATTAATCAATTTTAAATTAAAAGCATTCAACATTGAATTAGGATGAATTTATAATTTCAAGAGAACATACGCCCATGCAAAAGACATATTTTCCCGTACAGTTATTATTATTTTTGCAAATTTTAAAACTCCATCGTTTTTTTTGGCTAATTAGGTATATTTATAAAAGGGAATGAAATTAACAATTCATTTTCTTCTCATGGCAAAACGAAAAGTGAATGGAGACCAGACAGGCAAGTGAATACATACATGTTTGGAAGGAAATTGTCTAGGTATGGAAATAAATGTGATAATGCGAAATTTGCGAAAATAACCAGCCTTCTCCGCCATTCCCTGCTAAACGCAAAACTATCAAACAAGCTGGACATTATCAATCGTGCTTCTTCACCGAAGAAGCATACTTTCACTATTATTACGCCAACATACATCAGCCCAGTACTAAACCTAGCTAAACTAAGTAATTATAATTATTAATTTAACATGAAAAGTGTTCACTGTTTTTCATAATCATTTGCGTTTCGCTTGCAATTTTTTCACGAATTAAAAAGAACTTGCGTTATGTTTAAATATATGGTAAATTGTGTGTGTAGCTAATATATAATTAATTATACGTCTTAAATACGTAAGTATAGTAGCAGTTAAAATATGTACTCTATCTCTACTACTCAATGTACAAACAAATCATTCTGAGTATCCACAAACAAAAACTATCTCTATTATAGTTTTCTACAAGTTAAGTCATCAATAATAACAGTGTTTTTTTATTTTTATGATTATTTTTCTTAGTGATTGAATGATTGGATTTCTTGCGGGTTTCGAAACGAAAAAAAATTACTTTACTAGTTATAGCAGCTTTTCATTTTCTTTCATCTGTAGACCATCTTTTTTTTTTCTAAAATAAATATTATTATGCTCTGCCAACGGAAGGATTGATAGGTTAGCGTTAGTATTGGTTCAAAAAGATCATGTTTTTTTTACGATGTGACAAGGAGTCCAATATACTTTGCTCCGTAATGACGCAACTGCGTAGTGTATGGAGTGTAGGCTCAGAGTTATACTTCATGAGCGTGTAGGATTTACTGGTTGAATGTATCATTTCATTTTTAACCATACATATGTTGATTATTAACGCTTATCTTCCATAATATCTATATAGATGTAGACCCACATGGAAAATTGACAGGGCATAAATACTTTTTTATTGACAATATTCAATATTCAACATTCATAATCAGCTTCCAATATTTAGAGATATTTCATCACGTGTGTGTAACAAACCCAACATTGACTCCATTCCAGTTATAAAGCCCTGCTTTGCATTTACAGCTTGTGTAAGCCCATATTTATATAACCATAAAAATTGCGACAAATACAGTAATAGCTATCACATCATCACACTTGCAAACAAATAAATCCGTATCGTATTTTCCACTCTTTCCTCACCCTAGATTAGATGTATTTAAAGCAGCTGGTGTGTGAGACACGCACCTTTCTGCACTAGCGTTTCCGGTGAACTTTCCATGCGGTTTTTAAAAAACAGGTAAAAACTGTTCTGTTCTCAAGTGTCATTTTTTAAAAATATTTTCAATGAGAGGCATAAATCGGATGGAAATTTTTTGCTTCTCTTCTTAGGAGATATAATATCTTAGTTAGGTATAGTTTCTTTATGGAAATGCCTGCTGCTATTATAATTTCTCCGTATGTTTGTTAGCTGGAAAAGCTGCAGATGAAATCGTGGCGTTAGGATGGTGTGGCCGTTTGCCTTAATCTGAAGCTCGCCGCATATGATTTCCCACTGCGGACAGAGGTTTTCGTACTCGACATAAACAAAAATATATTCACAGGATGATAAACGAAAAAAAGTAACGAACCAACGCGGTTGATGTTGACCAGCTTAAGAATTCACACAATTTGTAGCCCATTTATTGTGTACAGACATTTCAAAAAAATCCTTGTATTTGTATACATAAATCCAGCGTGCAGCTCTCCAAATCTCCATATTAATATTATTAAAAGTTCATATGGATGCCCTGCGTTGTCAGAGATATATGTAAAATTAGTACATCAATACGACTAACCAAAACCGAGCCAGATTTTATCATTATAGCCCAAAAAGTATCAAACCCTAAATATTACAAGACGGTGATGCATTTAATATATTTAAAACACAATATAACAGTTATCTCTTATATTGCCTAACTTTCTACACAAAAACAAAGAGCAATAAAAATTTTCAAGGTTGAAAAGGGGTTAAGAACAATTGACTTCCATCTCATCCTATTCATGTGTGAGCTCAGAAGATTAAATTTTGCTTGAAATGAGAATTTTTAAATAATTGATGTGGATTATAGTAGCTGGTGTAGAATGTTCTTGGTATAGTTTTTTTAGTTAGTTTACTGAGCTTTTTCTTTCTTCAAAAAGGGAACAGCGGTTGTTATTCTAAGGAAAAAAAATATTGATTAGTTTCCTTCATACAATTGATACTGAACTTGAGAGTGTTGAAGCTATGAAACTACAACGCTTGTATTTACGTCCAACTTACTTTGCTGTGACTTCAGAAATCTTGCTGTTGATCAGCTCAAGGTATTGATCGATGACAGTTTTGTTGGTCTCGTACACCTTTGGCAGTGCGAAGAGGGCGATAAATCCTGGAAGAGCACAACAGAAAATTAGAGGATTAAAGCAAAATGTCACATTGGATGGATCCTATACAAATATCTTTCACTTCTGACTGCCAATTAGGATAAATGAGGGTCAAATTTCAATTTAACCTACCCAAAATCAAGAGGGTAAGCCCATTAAAGCAGCCGCCAATGTACGTGAGTAAGTACAAAACAAGTCCAAACTTTCCAGAGTCTACGAGATCTTCAACAAGGAACAAGCGACGGAGTTGGAGGATGGCCGAGTTAGCGTAGTTTATGATAGCATTGCTGAGCTCCTGAGCCTTGTCGGTTGGAATAGCAATGTCCAGATCCAAGTATTCCCTGAAATTCACAATCAAAATGTCGCATATGATGTCACAGGAAATTGAGCACACCAAGTTCATAAGCTCATCATCAAGCGTCTACAGATATTGAGTGTGGAAAATATCTTCACATTCAGTATTCAGTATTCATTCATATTCAACACTTACTTGAAAGGATGACCATCTTGTGTTTTCTGGACTGCCTGCAGCACACTCTTATACACTCTGAATGCAAATGTGCCTGAAAGAACTGCAATGGAGGTGTAGGCAACAACGCTGATGAGGGACATAAGAGACAAGGCCAGGAGGACGATGAGAATGGAGCCGAACACTGCTCCAGACTTCTTAGGATCCCTCCAGTACACCAACTCACTCACTAAAACAAAAAGAAAAACGACCAAAACATATTAATCTTGTGGGAAGACGAAGAAAAAATTCCTTCCTGCGAAACACCAGCCCTAAGAAATCATAAAAAATGTAGGACGAAAATACCAGGGCCATCATCATAGATAATTTCCGGATCACCACCGGCACCAGAATCCCGACGGTTTTTACGCCCCATATGGAAGCCTTTAGTTTAGAAAATAATTCCCAACAGAACTGTGGCAGATCAAGATAGGATAGACCTCCAACATCCGATTCTATACTAACGACGTAGCTGAGCACGCTCGATTTCTTTTGGATTGTGAAGCAGCGAGTTCCTTTCACAAGTTCCCTATTTCTCCCAAGATCACCTATTATTGGATGTTGGTCAACTGTAACCAGCCAACAGTGAGGCAAAAATCTAGACTAGTAGTAAGTAGTCTTCTAATTATTGCAAAATAAAAGTGACAACGATCGCGCATATATATGTTTTTGAGAGTGGCTCACTCGCGTATAACTCCCAGACCTGCTGCAGAGGGCGAGAGGAGACTTGAAACTGCTGTCAATGCAAATTGCAGACCATATGGGTCAAAGTACAAGAATACAGAATACAGAATGGTGCGTGAATGAAACCTTTTTTCAACATTCTGCGTGTTCTTCACCTTGCCATGTAGAATGCTCGACCATCACCACTTTAGCAAATTTACCTTTATGAAAAAAAGTTTGCTATCTTTCTTGTAATAAATAGGATATACATGCATATATTCTTATACAGCTAATCCTTCTCGGAGTAACTGCTCATAACCTGCTTTAAAACCTTTATAATTCTCCCAAATAACGTAAAAAATGATTAAGGATTATGTATGATATGGAAGCATGCATTAGGATTAACAAAGTGGCGGATGGATGCCCACATCGCATCCTTTTCACTCCTTGCATAGTCCTTCCCCGTCATCCTCTCTTTCATATCGGGAGGGCTCACCTTTTTAGTCAAATCTCTCATCTGAAACCTGCTTTTTGCATGCGTTTCTTTCTCATCGAATAATGGAAGAGTTTGAGAGAAGAACTACAAGAGCCCCTACCTACACACATCCACATTCACACTAGAGCCACATAACTAGCAAAACTACCAATTCATGTTTGTAGGTAGACGAGTTACGACTAGATGATTATAAGAGCGTGATTGGTGATGCAATACGTGAAGAAGAATAGAAAACTCTTCATTTCATTTTTTCAACTCATGTAATAGTAATAATACATAGAGAAATTGGCCAACATCTAAAGTCGGTATGCTCATATAAGGAGTCTACAAAAAATAAAGTAGGAATGGCAAGTTACAGAGTTACAGACCACAGATAAATGGGATAAGAAGATCCGATCCCGAGCATCATGATGATGATGTTCATGCATCACATGCGTGGACATAAATACATACGCTGAACGCTTTTTCGAATATCATATAACTAGAGAATACACACTTATGCTAAATATTGTTATTGATCATCATCATCATCATGACCGTCGTCATTTTTTATAGCCTCAGGACAAGTTATTTACCCTATCATAATCCCACATAGTCCTATATTACGCCTATGCGGCTACTGATATGATGATAACACTTTTACATTGCATTGTTGGGAGTCGAGCAGAATAGGATGAAAAGATGTGGATCTGAATCATCTCGTTTTTTTACAAAAGTTTCTACTTCCACCTGGCTTGGCGATCCCCTATTATACGAAATTACAACTACCGCATTTTGTGTAATATCATCATCATCATCATCATCAGCGTAGCAAACGAGAAGGGCAGAGCGAGTTAAGAAAAGTCTTTGCTCGTATTCATTTTGATTGTGTTAGTGAGGTTGAGAAAGGATCGCATTATCGCTGAGAGTAAATATGAAAAGCGTATCTTGCAGTTCTCAATGCAGCGAGGAGCCTGTCCTGTCTCAGCCTAACCTCTTACCTCCACAAAATGTATTTTTCATGCTGCATGCATCATCTCCCTACATTTTCTATATGACTGAACAAAGTCATCAAGAGAGGGAGAAAGGCACTTTGCAACTGGATAAAACGTCTGGAAGCCTAAGCTCAATTTATATATCTATCTTTCCTCCGCTCCTGCAAATAAAATCCGCCTTTGGAACAGGAGCGTATCATAATCAAACCAATTCTCTGCGGAAATTGTGAAGCGGTTAAAGCTAAAACAACCCAGAGAAAATTGCTGATTGAAGCCTATATATCCTTCTTTTTTCTCTCTCTCTCGCCTTTTCACCATCGGAAAGAAAAATGCGAGTGAGCACATTGCCTACCTGATAGGAAAATTTAGTAATATTTGACGGCAGCAAGACGAGTAGAGCATGCCAGAGTCATCTGAATAGCATTCACACATCTCATGAATCACTTTATGCTTGCTTTGCAATCACCAATCTACATTTCGGTACGAACCAACACAACTATTTCATATTGCACTACACTCTATACACTATACTCCTTGCTAATATGCAAATTATATATGAATCAAGCGAAACCACTTGAAATATCCCCCTATTTCGTCAGTGAAGAGATGTTGGTACGGTGTGCGGTGCGGCGATATTCCACATCACTACCACATCAACCAGACAAACTGACAACTCTGAAGAATCCGAAATATATAAGTATGTATATTATACAATGAACTAGTAGAAAAATCGGCTGTGGCTGTGGGTCTCCATTGGAATACCCCACCAAGTTCCAAACCTTTGGAGCAACATATTCCAAGCGCTTTCTTTCTCATTCTGAAAAGAAACTTTACCAATATCAATATCTAATTGTGTATTGGCCATTTACAAAAATACATTTTTTTCTATGGAACATAATGTTGGGAAATAGTATGGATGACTAAAAGCTGAATGCTGACTATTCCCCCGTCGTATTCTTATGGATCGGATGGCACGGCATGCATTAGACGGGCCAATGTTATAGCATTAGCATATTAGAAAGCCTACCTCCATGATACGTGCCAGTGCCTCGCAATGGATGTGATCTAAAAATGAACCTAAATCAGAGAACTATTTTGAGCTTTAAGCCTTTTGTCCTCTATTTCAACTTTCCATTCCATTCCATGTGTCATGAACTGCACCCGGTTCCATGCCGTTGCTTTGGATTACTCCATTCGTTCCCTGAGTCGACGTTCGGATCGCCGATCTGACTCCTATACTTAATACTTATTATACTAAACTGCCTCCACAGTTAAGCCGAAATGATGAAACAAAAGTTGTCTACCTACTCATACGAGAAAAAATCTAAAGACAAAACCGCTTTTGGAAAGTGCAAGTATTTTGGAATGGGATATGAAAGTGACAAAGTCTATTCGAATAAAAAATGATGAAGGAAACCGGCTCATGAGAAAGCTTTTTCCGTCTTATGCTTATATCTCTCTTCTCTAGGACTGTGAACCAAATGCTTTCGCACTTTTAATAGGAGAGAAAATTAACGGATTTCATAATTCTCTTCGTCCTGCCTGTCACCGAACGCCTCCCTATTTCATTTCTGCTTCATTCAACTCTGGCAACCTTATTTCTGGGTTGATGCTCATGTAGCTTGTCTTCTTGAGGACCCAATTCTGTCTAATCTATGGGAAGATAACAATCCTCGAGAACAAGCCCATTCCTCTCACTAATGTGAAAGCTATCCTTCAATTGGGAATGAGGAGTTCACCGGAGACAACAACAGAACAGATTAATCCATAGCATAACTCATTCAAATGTCTGCATTTACACAACTGCGCAGATAAAATATATTGATGGCATGTCGGAAAACAATATATGCTGATGCATTGCTCCTTTAAATGCGATTACAATCGACAAGCATTTTAAAAATCTATTTCAATAATAAATTAACGGTTTCATTTCATTTGAACCGCATTAATCTGCAATGGAATATGAGAGAGGATATCCATTTCAATTCATGACTGCAATGTCAACCTACTCCTCATGCATTTCCTTACACGCACCAGCATAACACCAACACCCATCAGCACCACCCATGAAATGGACTATGACTATGGACTTATCACGTTACACTCCACTCTTCCACTATTATTTCTGACTTCCTATCAGATTGGAAATTAAATCCAAGGAATTAGAAGCGACTATGAAAAATGGTGCATGAGCCAGTTCAATAAAACTGATTTATTCTCTCTGTAACATATCAATATTTGAATTAGCAACCTTTTCTATTTTACCCTTCCCCTACGCCATATTTTGGTGGAAAGGGCTTAAATATTATTCTTTTTTATTAAGGAAATCCAACTAATTCCAATTGAAATAAAGTTTGACATCACTCGCAACTTTCACAATTAATTGACCATTTTATTCATCCACCTATAAAACCCATCCTAGGCAAATGAAAATCAATTGTACATTTATTTAGCAACCAGCTTGACATTGAAACGAAGTGATTAAGATGATGATGATTAAACCAATGATTAAATAAATTGGGCGCTCCATCCCCATCTCACTTACTATTTTCTCTGGACATTAAGCAGCAGCCCGTCATTGTTGGAGTGGTTATATATAATTACAAATTCCAATAAATCCCACTTTACCCAACACTCACTTGAAGAACCACTTCCAAATAACAAAAGGCTGGGCCTTTTGACTATGAAATTTTAACGAGTTAAAATATTAAATTTTAAAATCCTCCTCTGCAATTTGAGTTGGGGAAGAAAGTAGCACTAGATATACTGGCACATTGCAAGCCCCAATGATGGACGAACCTTTTGAACCACTTTCTCACTGTAGGACAGTCCAAAGGGAAAAGAACGAGCTTGGAATGGTCCTCCAACTTAGCTAAGTAGAGAAACTATATCGTTCTATCATCACATGCAAAAAGAAATCTGTGTGATATGAGCGAATGCTCCGATTTCAGGACTGTGTCGTCGCTCCGTATAGGTATTACAATGTATAATCGAGACTAGAGCAGAGCAGGATATCACTACTCCAATCCTTCGTGTACTATAAAACAGGGAATTGCACGACAAAAAGTCCCCTATATCAACTTTTTTTTAGCAACCAGTGGTGAAACAGTATAGAGGAGTTGTTGGTGGCTCTGGGCCTATTGTATGAAAAAAGTAGCGTTCGCCACCACAGAACGGAGGAGCCGTACGCGATACTATTCCAACAACTACCCAGCAACAGCAATGCGAAATGGGAGGAAGTTAGGGGCCATAGGCATCAAAACAAAAGGGAGGCAGAATGCTTCAGAACTCCTTCCTTTTCTGCCTATTTCCACACCAAATTCACACAGATAGAGAAGCCACCATGAACATGTAGCGTGCACGACGGAACAACACGATTCAAAACCAAACACTGCTATATTATTCCTCCGTTGGTGGTGCCAGAAACTTTTTGGCAAGTTGAACACAATATCAATGCGTCTTCGACTTTTGCTTGAAACACGGATTTTTTTAGACAGAAGTATGCTCAATGTATTGTCAGTATGGACTATAGTTAGGAGAGCATAAGCACACCAGAAACAGCTTCACAGTAATTTAGCTGATGATGAGAGCTAATGGTTTTGAAAAAAGGTTCAGCAGAACCTTTACAATTTTTTGAGAGATTTCACGGATTTTTTCTCTTGGTTTTTAATGCTCGTACTGAATGGATGAACAATGGCTTATTTGAGAGGAAAGGAGGAATTTGCAGTTGTATTGTGATTGTGATTATTAGGGTTGCACTGTACGGAAGAGAGGACACAGGCACGAAACGATCCAAAACAAAAACTGAATGTCAACGTTGCAGCTTGCACTCCTTAAAAAGAAAGGAGAGAGAGAGATAGCGTTAGTTAGCAAGCGTTCAATTCAACTCCTGCTGATATATCTCACGGAATTATATGATCGGAGAAATTACTACAAAGGATAGAGAAATAGGGAGGGAGCAAGAATGTACATTCCACACAACGCATAAGTTCACGCATCATAAACGGAATGAGAAAAGAGGTAGAGAAATTCCTTTTCTTTGGGGACATCCATCCATAGCAGAAACCAGTAGCTTAGAGGAGGTGGTTGTGAGAGTGGCATTCATATAACAAGATAGGAAAACGCTAGAAAGTATCAAATATCTCCCTACTTTCCTAAATTACAAAGTTTTCCAGTGTTCCCATATTACTTTCTCCTTAGTGCCTACCAACCAGCAATACAGGCAGAGGGTTGCAATAAATAAGCCAAACTACGCAACGCTGCTATATAGCGAGATTTGTCCCCACCGAGTATATGAAAAGAGCAACGCTGTGAGCTGCTATTGGAGAACTTTTTTAGGTATAAAAGTGTTGTGCAGGTTGATTTCTCTACAAAAACAGACCTAGCTGTTAGGCATGAGGGCACTTTCTCTCTGAATATTTTATTACATAATATTATGTTACAGTTGGAGACAACACATATGCATGGATGAGGCTCCTTCCATAAGTTCAACTGCCCGACCCGTGTACTTAATAATAGTTTCCAGGATAGCATCAGAGAGCAGAAAAACTGAAGTGCAAGTAAATACTTAAATCTTTGCCCTATTTATAAAAAGTATAAGCAGTTTGCATTATTACGACCCAACCATGCAAGACAGAACAATTTAATGTGCATTCCGAACAATCCAGCTAGTCAAGTTAACGGAACTGGAGCTGGTAAAAAGGTTTTTTAAGACATTCACCAGCCCCGGTAAATAGTCCGTACAAGAGCTAGGAACTACACAGTAATAATTGAGTAAGAGTTTCCAGCATCAAAGTCACATCCCATTACATGGTAGGAAGGAAATTCCCAACCACATTACATTACTCCAAGTCGCACTCCATTATCCAGAACTAGCAGTTGTAAATGCGAATGAATGCATGCACGACACCATGCATGAAGATCATCATTTTCCCTTTAAAATTCGCTACATGTCCATGTAGTCTCCGTCTTCTGCTTAGGAAGCCCAGTGAAATCTAAATATACTCCCCATTCCATCCCCAATATCCTATAATATTCTAAACAAGAGGGCACCAATACAATGGAGAAAAACGGAAAGGCATAGGCTAGGGTTTTTCTCGTCGCTTCCAAGCTACGCTTAAAAAATGGAGCTAAATTTGAGTGGAACATGCAATAATAATAGCGAGTCGAATGCTGGAAAGTGAAAGATTGGAAGTGTTCGGTCTGTGAAAGGATCGATACGAACGAAAGGAGTGCTTAGTGCGAACAGAGAGAAAAAAGGATGATGATATGTTCCAGCATGAAGCTACATATATGTAAGCTCATGGATAATGTAATGTAAATACAATAAATATAAAATACTTGACTTGTGGATGTGTGGAGAAAGCATGCTCCTTATCAACAATGCTTTCTTAAACTTGTTTTGATAAGGCTGGAAAGTTGGAAAGCAGTACTGCTGAGGGGATGTACAGAAATCAGAAGCCCTATGCAACGAACTAAGAAACAGAACGATACCCGATATCTACTCAACTCATTCAAAACATGAAAGCGAACAGTACTTTCACCCCTCCAAAAAAGTAAGTCCAACTCGGTTCAACGTACGGAGGCGACCTGGCTGTGATGGAGGAACCGTTCGTTAGCAACCGCATAATACTTTTCATGCCTTACCACTACCACTCCACTCACTCCCTCCTTCCAGCTCCTAGCTACTCTCAACGTAAGCTTCCCTAGCTGACACGTGCAGCCACCATTCCCGCTCTCCTTTTCTTTGTTTATATACATGACATTTTAGGAACGACAACGACACTCATTTAGCTCCAAGAAAACAATGCAAGTGCCCATATCACTGTTCCAGCTCTTTTCTCCCTATTCAGCTGTAAAACTTTTCAAGTGTGTGGAAATGATAGAGAATGAATAAATACGCAGTGCCTCCTTAATGACATTACCCACTCCATAATGCTAAAACAGAACTCGATTCGACTTTCTCGCTTGAGCGTTTCCAACCCATTACATTATATTTCATAAGGCTTATAAAATAATTGCATCAGCACTTGACTACAAGCGTACCTGAACACTATAACTATCAAGCATACAACTAATTAAGGTAGAGTAATGTAGGTATGTTTGGAGAGTAAATTTTTCCTGTGAGTTTCTTGCAACAAGATAAATTCTTTCTAACTAACATTATCAACGTTGCAAAACTAATCTAAACTTCTGAATCATGTTGAACACGAATTAAATTTGACACTGCAAGTTAAATTGGTCTGTTCTCACACGGTCTGCTTCTTAAAGAAATGAGCAGCTTCTTAAGAAGAAATGATAAGTGGAGCGTTTAATGTCCCAAATCCATATTGCGCTTAAACTATTAGAATTTAAACGCACTCAAATGTTTTGGGATATTTTGGGCAATTTACGTAACAATCATCTACCTAATACAGTTGATAAATCCGTTGCTAATTCCTAAATAAGCTCCTACACAAGAAAAGATAGACAGACGGACGGACAATCTTAGTGAAAACTAAATCTTTCGTTTGATATGGAGGTGGAACCTGCACCTTTGTTAGCTATTGATGGCTTGACATTTTAATACAGTTATGACATTAAAAACACCGACAAACATTTATTTTTTATCATGAATTGGGCTTACCTGTAGGGTGAAGCTTGCTGGGATCAAACCATGTTCCTGGAAAAGAACAAAAATAAATTAATAATTAGCAATTGTATTTATTTACTTTATAAAAACGCAAAAGCTTATGCCATTTTCATTTGTTTCACTTGTGTACACTAGAAATGAGACCAATATATTCCAACATTTCTTTACCAGACTTTAACAGAATGATTTCATGGATCATAGGAAAGATACAGATAATTGAACCGAAAACACCACATGATCTATTAGTCTATTGTATTATTCATTACGTGGATCTAATACTCCAGATATGCAAGGTTGTTGATGCTGAGAAATCTTTTCCAAGAGATCTGAGGCTCCCAAGTCACTGTAGGGACTGTTGGACCCATTTGAGCTTTTCGTTTCGTGTTCTGAAGCCATTTTCTCTGATTGCTAGATTAAAAAAAGATTTTTAAAGTTATATTAATTAATTAAAAGTAAGTTACAGTTCAACCTTTCGCAAGTCGTATTTCGGACTAGAGTTGATGAACAATATATTTTTTTGAAATCATACCGTTTTCTTGTAAACTAATTTGTCAAAGTCGAGACAGAAATAAGTGTACTCTTCCCAACCACATGTGCAGTTTCACTCTACTCGTGATGAATTATGATGGTGGGATGGAACCAGATATTGAAAATCCCTGAATGAAACCGGCACAAAAATTCGCCTTGACTTCACAATTTGAGCTAATTAAGCTTTACAAGTTGTAAACGTACTTTGTACTAATCCATATGAATTGACAGTCTGATTATGGGTATGTGTGTGGCTACCGCTTTATCACTGCAGTTGCTGGACCGTACGTTGATACCTAGGTATGATACTGATAACTTTAGCAGCATGAAGTAGGAGCATGGACAAAGTATCAACTTGTCACAAAATCTTATCTCAAGATATATACATAATGCGCTTGTCTTGGTGATAGCCAAATATTCGGAATAATTATCTAATCAAACTCTCGTAATGTAATGGGAACTACGAGACGAGTGCAAACGCAGAGAGCGACCTTCAAAGGTAGGGGAAAAGGCAAAGCTGAGCTTGAGAGCTGCTTGCTTGAATTATCTATTTACTTTTATGCACACCAAAATGACCTTTCTCACTTTGCCACTTTAACAGACATAAAACGATAAATAAGGACGATGACGGTCAATTGGTATAGTTTGAAGAGAACAATTTATGCTAGCGCCTGACTACTTGCAGCTCCAGCTCAGATGTGAATTGTGAAGAGCTCGTTCATTCGGTCCAAAGTCGAACAAGGAGGAAAACTCTATTTTTTTCTTTTCTTTTTAGCCCGACTACACGTAGATTCTATGTTTAAACGTGCATGAAAATAATTCGGGAGAGAAAAAGTGCATAAAAATTTCTACAGAATTAGACCCTTCTTCTATTTATAACGTGTTTACTGGCTGTAGATTTTTATGGAATAACCAACTTCACTCTGCTCCACTGGTGCACACCTGCAGGCAAAGTCAATTCGAATTTTACTATTCTCAATCTCTAATGGAAGCCTTGCAAATTACATATACTTCATCATTCATCCTGCCTAGGTAAAGTAATGATGGGAGCTCAATCAGGTAAAGCGAAACTGGTTATTAGATATTACTGTCGCAATCATAAAACTTGTACATTTTCCCACCATTTCTCAACATTACGGCTACATGGGAGTAACGCACAGAACATTAGATTGGAATAAGATATGAAATGAAGGAAAACATGTCAAGCCGACCATTGGCAGACTACAAAATAGCTAAGCACAATCAGTGCAATGTGAAAAAAAAAATAAAAAAAAATAGTACATAAGAGAATGTAGAGGTAAAACAAGTAACAGTTTATGTTACTGTTGCTCTATATTCTCTACAATACATTCTTAACGCGTTTCAGTCATCATCACCCTCATAGTCAACCCCATTGCCGGTACCAGAAATAATTCTGACTGTCTAACTATCTTATATGAATATGAAACTATATCCGTTTGTTGAATACAAATTTCGCAATAATTATTTCCTTGTCATTGCTAAATCCTCATCGGCTCGGTAGTAACAAGTTACAAAGAAAGAGCACAAAGAATTGACATGTGCGCTTGGGTAAGCAAGCTCGTAGTTAGTGAATTCTGCCTGTCTTGTTTTCAGCAATTTCCAAACAAATTGAACGAAACAGCAAAGTTCCAGAAACAATTTCACCTGAACGTACTACTATATAAATATATTCATCCATGTCCATTTAATTTGAAGGTCATTCGTATAGCATTACTAACGAAACGATCTTCACAAGGCTGATATAACCCGGATTGCAGAACAGAGAAGACCACGAGCAAAACTCATGTGCGATACGTTTCGTATGCATTTCGCTGCACCAGCATATTACAACAAAAACCAAAGGAGAGAACCAAACGCAACTAAATTATTCGCCGGCCGTAGCAAGGACATTTGAGACGATGGATTGAATTCCTCATCCGCATTGCTTATTGTGAATAATGTAGCAAAAAATCTAGATCTTTTAAAGGCACAGCATGGTTAATCCAACTAACGAGCTAACTTTAATGCAACACGAGAAGAATTTACTCACACACAACACAAAACTAATTCCATTTGGCAACCTTCAAAGAGGCAACAAGGACAAGTGAGGGAAAAAAACCTTCTCAAGATTATCAAATTGCCGACTAAAACTTTCCAACAATAAATGCACCTGCACGAGCCATTCTTCTAGAATTATACGAGTAAAATATACTGTTCATCTAATTACCCACATTGGCCGGTATAAATTACCTTACTTCACTCATTAATATTGAATGCAAATTTTGTTCTTCTGCAGCTAAAGCAGCAAAACTCGAAAACGCTAGCTAAAACATTTGGAAGCGCTAACGTGACGCTACCACCCCATTGGCTTGTTTCTTTTAATCAATAAAAATAAAACTTTAACCAACCTGTGAAACAATTTTTTTAAAATACAGACACAAATACTTTGACAAATGAAAAAAAATGATCCCAAGAATGTGGAGCACAACTTTCCTTTCCGGATACCAACTTCCCAGTGAGTTTCCTGTACTTGCTTGCTAGAAAAGTGAAAGCTCGATATGGAGTAGCGGGATAGTCGGGAGCAGAAAAGTGCTATTGTGGAGAGAATCATTGCTGCTGACTATTTATGTCATGCCCAAGCCCATGCTTATTGCTTCATTTCACTTCGGGCTTTAAAAAGCGGCGGTGACACGACCTACGCTTACGTATGGAACAGTTTTACTTTCTCTAGCAAACCAAGTCAACAACCACTATGGACCTTACACCTAGTTTTTTCTGATGTAACATCCATATGTAAAGTACTAACGCTTTTTCACTTTCACTTTGAGATTTCACCAATATTTACTTAGTCATGCGTATATATGGTGTACAACGTAGTCGTGCCGTGGTCCTTCTTTACTTCCACATAACCACTTCCATTCCGCAATAAACAAAGTAAAGCAGCTCATTTCATTCGCACGCCACCACATACGGACTATTATGACATAAGTGTACAGAATTGGCTTCGCTTCTCATTTAATTACCAACTATATAAAAGGGGCAATGAAAAGAGAAAGCAATCTAAACAAAGCAATTTGACGGGAGAAGGTTGCAAGGTACGTTTACGGAGCTTTTATGCTTCGGATGTTGTGGGCTGAAAGTAATGCCGTGACGCGTATGTTTGTGGACTCCACAAATAAAAATATACATCATAAAATTTCCCCTTTTCGCAAAACCATCTCATGAAAAGTCTCAAAAATAGTCAAGATAAAACCTACTACGGCTCGAAAGGAGTGAAGACGATGACTAACGCCTCCAGTGAATAAGAACATGGCAATGTGGAACTGCAAGCTTCAAAGTTGAAAGTAGGGAGAAAGCGTCCACTCTAAACCAAACATATCAACGGAAGGTATACCTAACCTAACACGCAAACTTATCGATTTTTTCCTAACCTAGCATTATCCTAGAATACTTATGGGCATATCTGTAATTAATTTAGTCCCATGAATAGCTGTTGTGATGATATGACATGCGTTTACTAGAGTTGGGAACCACAGTGGACAGTGGGCAAAATAACCTAACGCATCCATTTAATGAAATTTTGAATTTTAATCTGGTTTTGATTTTTTAATTTAACTTATGTACAACATTTTCGATATCAACAACATACACATCCTTCCTCTAAAAAACGTAAAATTAATATATCTCATGTATTTACTTTGTATGTATGTATCTCAACATTCGACGCATCAAACGTTTTAGCGGTATATCTTTCATTAGTTAACAGATCACGGGATCAAGATACAATTTTTTAACTGTGTTGTTCATACCATTTAAAAAATATAAAATAAAATAATTAATTACCTGACTAGGCGCAGTAAGCGATAGTCAAACCTTACAACGTACACGTTTATCTAGGCTGACGCTGACACGGATGATGACGGTAATTAACTGGCAAAGTCTAGTTTTGGTACCACTTCAAGATTCACTTTCCACAATTAATCAAAAATAAATACAAAATAAAGTTCGTTCGCAGCCGTACAAACTCAGAAGTGTTTATTTATCTTATCACTGCAATAACAAAGCATAAAGCAGGAAGTTATCAACATGAAATATATTCTATATGACAATTATCTAATTTTTCAGTGAGACACGTGGAACGCTACGTTGTATCTGTTGATCGATATAATAAGTATATTGCTGTGTAGGTAGATGCAAGTGAGGGAGAGTGAGCAAGCATCCAACTAATCTTGTCCAAAATGCAACTGACAAAGACTTAAAAATGTTTAACCTAAATGTCCGCTGTCAACAACTATTATCCTTCTAAATTAATCAAAACATTAGCTGAACTTAAAACTGAGAAATAGCCAATAAATTTTAATAAAATTACGCTAACAAGCCTATTACTGACAATGGCCAAATGCCAACTGACTTTATGCGAAATGGGGAATGGAGATGCCGAAGTTGGCAAGGTTCATTTAGTAAATATTATTATACCTATAAATGGTATGAAACATGGAGTGCGTGTCTATTCGACGAACGTAGTTAAGATTTCTCTATTTCCCAATCTCTTTCTCTGACTAACTCTCTATCTTTATTCTCCCTCCAACGAGACAAACAGTTTGTTGGACAACGACAAAAACAAACTATCACTCGCCAGCCACATGAGCCATATCTACAGAGTTAGTGGAAATACCTATGCAGCCTAGCAGGGGAAATGGAACTTGACAACAAAAACCTGACTGACTAACAAAAAACGATGATGATTTGATGATGATGATGATGATGATGCATATGATATCCTTTATCCTGATGTGGATGTTTCATGTTTCTCTTCTCCACAAGTCCACACAATACATTATACATAGTCATGCACATTTCTCAGCATTTTTTATCCGTTGCCCCCGTCATCCCGTCCACTTTCAAGTCCATTCTATAATCCAAAAATAAATAGAAGGCAGTATAACCACCAACAAGCAACAAGACCAAGTGGAAAAAGTCTCGGTCCATTCGCTTCCACTACGGAATAGCACAGAGACCCAGTTATTCTGTTAAGTTCCTTTGTTGATGTTTGGGTGTAATGGTCACACAGACTTCTCCATATAAGTTAAAAGTAAACCATAGAAAAATTTATGCATCCGATCTAGCAATTTCTAACACGTCGCGTCATGCGTCATGTACTCATATGATACTGACGATGTGAGGTTAGGGAGCAAAATCTAATGCAATATTTTATTTACATTTCTCCATCCATCCAACATGTACTTTTTCCTTTTGGACAATATGCAATATTAGGCATATCCAAGCCATTTGCTATGAACGGTACGTCAAAAGTCAACCGACCGTTCTCTTTAGAACACAACATCCTAAGCACACAAGCTCTATCACACTGACAGTAATAGGATGGATAAATGGATCCAAGTGATACGAGAGAAGAAAATGGAAATCCAATGCCAAGTTTCAACAGGCGAGATCTCAACTCAATTTCATGCCTTTGCCTAGTCTATCTAACCTCCCTGTCACACAAGAAGACATTTGCTAGAGAGGAATTGCAACTTGCAAGTGACATTAATGATGGTGGCTCGGCTTAGCACCAATTTAATCTTAAAAATATATTCTGAGCATAATATCTCCCGTTGCTACGTTATACAAACAAGCGAGATCCAATGATAAGGGTGCGAGGTATGTGTGTATCTGTATCTGCACTTGATAAAAGGCTCCACTAAAATTTGATTTATTTTAAGCGTTTACACACTGAAAGAATGGATGAAATGGGAGCTGAGATTAGAGAATTCCAGATAAAATATTCTTCCCTTTAAAACTATGTTTTTGTGCACTTTATCCAATTTGGCCTATGAGAAAATCAATGAGAATGGATGCTCCCGTAAAGTTGACTGTTTGACCCAATCGCAATCCCTAATTAATTTACCTATCTTTAATTTGAATCTATCGTATCTATAGGATAGTCGGCCACGGCCAGACACAAGGCGGAGATAGATTCCTTTGCTATAGCCTCCCTAAACTTATATTTATTTCTCCTTTAATCTTGCACGGTTCCGACCTTAAAATATAATGGGTAGGTGTAAAATGAATAAAATTAATGCGCTGAGCTTACTTCAACACACTGCCAAATCGCTGCTGTTCCTTCGCTTCACTCCAAAAAGTAACTAATGGAAGTACAACTTTGATATGATAACAAAGGCCAAGAAGATGGATTGTGCACTGCCGGGCACTGGTGCAATGGTGGGAGCAGAAGCGATTGGGAAACGAGACAAAATGGGAGAACTTCTTACATAAGGATACTTTCAAGATAAAGTATGCGTAGTCATGTCATATGAGTTGGAGTTGTTTTTTGTAGGGAAACAGGAACCTTATAGTTGGAGAGCAAAACATGTGCTGTGTCTGTGAGAGGAGAAGGTTTAAAAGGACGAAGGAGCCGAGAAATAAAATATTATGCCTCGCCCGTAATATCGCTTTATGAAGATAGATGTTCAGTTCAGCATGCATCAACCAACATCCTCAATTCTCATCAAGAACCCTTTTGATATTATTAATACCAACTGACTGCAGCTGGATGATAGAAGGATGAAATAAAACTATGAGATGGGAACATGAACTGAGAAAATTCTACTCTCTCTCTAGCAATAAACGAGTATATCTATTCCTCTCTCACTTTCTTTCCCAGCTCAAGCTCTTTGTACTTTGTTGGATCTTCAGAATGAAGCGGAAACGTCTCTTTAAACAGCATACCCAATCCAACATGGATGGGGATTGGGGGGAAGAGAACTGAGGGAAACAAGTTATAGGCTCCATAAGACTATGTTAGCTATGGTATGGTAATGTAATGTGTGGTACTTAAGTTGAAAGTGCAGGGGCTATAACCTACTTGCCACTTGCTCTGGAATTCATCTGGGAATTGGAAGTACAAATATTTACAGAGTATAAGGAAATGCAATAGTAAAAAATATTGTAACCCATATATTTTGGGAAGGGAAACAAGGGAATGCTATGCTGGAATGCGTTATCATATATGTGGTATGCATTGCATGATCATTTGTCAGTTGTCCTTTCCATTCCAGCTCAAATTCAGGTATAGCAATCCATTTACAAGCCAACTTTGTTCATTGGACACAAGGGCCAAAGTACAAGTACCTAGCTGGAATGAAAAAAGGAGAACAAAAGTGCTGAATGCAATATCTGGTGAAGAATGGGCAGAAGCGGTATAACTATTTACACTTTACAGTGAGCCAAGTAAACAAAACTTTTATCCAACAACAAGCCAACTATAAATAATTCCTTTTGTTAGATACTGGATGTTTCAATTCCATTCCAGCCGCTGCTGATAAAAGCTGCTCTGATTATAAATTGGAATTTGGAATCCGAGTGGAATCACGTGCATGGAGATCTTCAATGATTCGACCACCCACTCACCCAAACATTATATAACTACTTAAATAGGAACAATGTTCTAGTTCCGTTCACATCACAAAATATAGAAATGAAGAAAAGAACTTCCTCTCAGTACCAGCCATTATCATTGGCATGATTGCATATTAAATTAAATCAGTTTGAAATTGTTTGAGATTCAAGTAAAGAAAACTAAACTGCTTCCCCCTTCCAGCAGCAGAGTCGATAAAATATCCGCAAACACTGCATTTAGCATGGGAATCTAAAATCCTATTAACTTCAAAATGTTTCCAAATCGAAGCCCTCCAACTAATTCCAGACAAAGAAGAATACAAAATTTTGTTAAAAGTTCCCTCAACATGCATACTCACTCCACCTACACAACGCCCTGTCTAACAGCTCAGCAAAACTTTTCCCCAATTTCCATCCCTCACCATATCCTTTCCGTTTACCATGTCAGATTCCCCACCGTTGTCCATGTATTCATGTATCAGGACGACGATGACCATGAAGATCAAACACACCCAACTTTTGTTACCATTATCATTACCATACATCAACTTTATATGAGCCCTTTTTGTATTATGACCACAGCTACTCCTAGCAATTAGCAATTAGTTATGGCCTACATTATAATATCAAAGCAAAAATCTTTTGTTAGACTAGCAACAGCCATCCGAGTTCCGATTTCTAGTTTGAGCTGAATAAGGACGCGATGATTGTATGCAAAATCATGGGATGGAAGAACACGTCATCCTCATCAACGTGTAATACCTTTAAAAAATATTCAGTAAAGTTGTATACACGAATGGATGTGAATTAAGGAGTTAATAATTTATTATTAGTGCGTGCTAAATATCCCATAGTCGTAATCAGCATCAGTAACAATTTTTAACACGTTTGTTTAAAACGCATAAAAAATGGATGACGGGACTAGCTGATGTGGAATATTCAAAGGTTTTATGCCATGTCAATATATGACTCATCCACCTCTAAACCCATTTATTAAGCTAACACTTCTGGATAGAGGTCCGATCCAACCAACCTTACTTGTTCAGTTGATAAATAACCATTGCATCTAGTGACTAATACTAAATGGGAAAAGAGCTCATAAACAAAACCCCACTAATGCGTATCTGCATTTTTTTAATGGAATAATAAATCCTCTAACACATTTGCAACGAGCTTGAAGATAAATCCTGCATAATGTAAAATGACGTTAGAGGCGAATATTCCATGGCATGAGTCAGTTTAAACAATAATGGTCTTTGGGTTAGGATAGGAATGGAATACATTCAGTTAAAAATTGCTTTGCTTATTTTCTTGCAATGCCACTGGAGCACAAGGTCTAAACAAGTTGTTAGTTAAGTTATAGTCAAAATATGTAGGTTTAACACAACTCGTATGCTCTTGCTAAAAATTTACAGTTTTACTACTTGACACCCTTCTCCTGCTCAATGACAAGTTGGGTGAGAAAGATTCTCCTTTACTATACCTACTATATTTACCTATTGCATATTCCGCACAGCTAATTAGCCAGGAAGATAAGGTTTTTAATGGAAAATTACCCCAAACTACTGATGCACAAGTGATGATAGAAGCTCAATTTATCCACACACTGCACAACCATCCAGTGGCTGCAATGCGGTCTTTTAGGTACTTCACCAATAAATGAGCCCACACGGGGAAAGGAGTAAAAGTTGTTTTCGAGAGCGGACGTAAAATTGCCAGTGGTTGCTTTCTTCTCGTAAGACACTGATATGTACATATATTATAGATTTTTCATTCATTCACCTACTTTTCCCAAGTTCTACAACTTAACTTACTTAACTCCATTATATAGTAGCACATGGGTGAGAACATAAATAATGATGCAGACGGTCACTCCAATCGACCGAGATGTTTAAAGACATGAGTAAATTTTGTAAAGTTTGTAATTGCATTTAACAGGATGTCTTTGCTTCTGATTATTCCTCGGAAGAAACAAATGAAGACATTATTAAGACACAGTCGGCAACGAAATTAAAACACATTTTAAACCAAACCTGCCATACTATTTGTTGAGTTGCTCACCAGTTTGCTTTGGTTAGACCAACTTTTCTATCAACACTTTATGCAGAAGAATGTTGGAAAAATTATTAGAATAGTTTGAACAGTTGAAAGATATTCGTCTCATTTACAGTTAAATACACGGAAGAAAAAAACTTTTTATATGAATGCAACACTTTTCGAGCAGCTATTGTGGAGAAGCGACTAAAATTGATTAATAGACTGGGGGCTTACTTGGTCTGAAAGTGTTCAGAAGTAGCTGCATTTCCTCACTCAACTCAAAGTTGTCCATATCCGGTTCAGTTTTCTGTTTGGGCTGGGAGACAGCCTTGGGCTGTGGCCGTGTTTCTTGAATCTCCTCAGCAGCCCCTTTTGTAACTGGCTCAGGCTCTGCTTTCACTTCCGGTTTGATTTCAAGCACTTCAATTTTGGAGCTCCCACTGTCAGAGGCTGGTGTACCTGACTCCTCCATTGATTCGGGAATGGCTTCCTCAAACTCCTGCAACTCTAGATTCCTATCAGGTTCAGTCTGTGCTTTCTCCATCTCATCTGCGGGCGCATCTGTTTTGGAGGACGAGTCCTCACTTTCGTAAAACTTGGGAGCCTGCATTTCATCCAAAGAAGTATTCATGATCATAGAACTTGTCATAGTGGATGGTAAAGGAGCATCTCCCAACATGCTTTCTCCTTTCGTGGAGAAAGGAGTGATGGATGCAATGGGTTTGTTAGTGGTAGCAGTAGCAGTAGTAGGAATGGAAGAGTATTCCACTTCTGGAATTTGCTTTAGGTCAAATTTCTCATCTATGTCCAGGGAGTCACTATCAAGGTCTTTTGGAGGCTGTTGGGAAAACAGCCCCGACTCTGTCATCTCCGACGGGAGCGAAGTTACCGGAGCAGATATGTCAGCATCTGCCCCACTATAGTCCCCTAGGATATTCTTACTGTCATTGGGTGAAATGGATTTGACACTGTTTTTAGAGGAGGAGGGAAGGTCATCCAAGTCCATTAGGGACTCATCCAGTGGATGGTCTCGCTGCGGAGACTCCTTCAGCACTTCCAACGAGTCAGAGAGTTTATGTGATAACGGCTTTGATAATGAGTCTTCATCAAACTCATCATCAATTTTATCGTCGTATGATGCATGAATGAGCTGGAAGTTGGTCGAAGCATGAGAGCTATGGAAGCCAACCTGAAAAAATGATGTGGAGAAGAAGATGGACAAACCAACATGGTTTTTAGTGCATTTCAACACAGACTGTGTTAAATGACATCCTCACAGGAGAAAGCAAGCATGCAATTATACAGAAATAAGCAAACGAAAAAAGCGGAAACAAGTCACAAATAACCAACCATTTTTTAAGATCAAACAGAATCAGACGAAAGAAAAGAAGACACTGACAAGATAATGATAATAAGTGTGGAGAAAGTTTTTGCATGCAATCTGTGTATCTGTGTTCTCTCCTGGCCTATGAAAGTGGACTGGGTGAAGTGAAATGTTTGCTGATTAGCTTTTGTGATGGCTACTAGTTATAATTAGATAGGTTCTAGACTTTCTTTCAGCTAATAACTGACCTTCGAATATAAATAGTTTGTGTAATGTGTCGACACATAAATGTGAGTGTACATTTTTATCGCATTATGAAAGCAATGGATTTGGTTGGCTACAATGAACTTGGGTTTAGTGATTGATGACGCAGTCAAAAAGAAACTAGGAATTTAAACAACAGTGTTTGCGAGTTTCAGTGAAAGACCTCAGATAAATTGGTAAAATGAATTAGTAGGACATACAATGATAAAATGTTTGTTTGTACGAGAGTGATTAAACGCAGATATTTTGTGTGTATGTAAAATGTACGTAGTTTGCTTTTGCAACTTGTCACCATTTGTCATGTCATGTCATGTCACAAATAAAACTGGTCATGTAGGTACGATGTAATTAAAACATTATAAATCATAGTGCTGTCAACCAGCAAATTATAAAAATGCTCATTTACCAAACAAATAAAAATTTAATAGAAAAAATAATGATTCCAAAAGGGAAGTTCTGACTTACCAAGGGATAATCTGTTGTAATGGAGTGTGGCGGAACTGGAGGTGGGTGACTCTCCTTTTCAATTTCCCAAGAATGCTTGGGAATGGGGGGTGGAACGTCCCTCTCCTCACCTTGCATGATATTACGAGCGGATGGGGCCAAGTCACCTGCACCAAACTCTAACTGCGAATTCTTTGCATTCTTATCAACAACTGCTTTCGGCTCAATCATGTCATCTTCATCATCCTCAAAGGTCTTTGTTTCGCGACGAGTATACTCTTCTGGAACTCGATGAGAGGAGCTGAATCCAGATTCAAACTGATCGAATGTCGAGCTAGGCATTTGCTGGGAAGCTGGCTCAGATTTTGTAACAATCTCTGGCTCATTCCCGTTAGAACGATCAACTATTAGTGGCCGCTCTTGAGAATCTTCGTGGAGAACTGCGGTAACTTCCGGACTAGGCGGTTTAAAGCATGGGCTCTCTGGCAACTTTGGAGACTCTTCTCTCACAGTAGTCATAGTAGGACTAGGGGGCTTAAAGCATGGACTATCTGGAAGTTTAGGCTCATCCAATTCCAAATCCATTGGAGACAGCGAAGGCCTATCTAGCAAGGAGTCGTGTTCCATCAAGTTTGACATTGTTTCCATGTTGGAAATCTTTAGCATTTCTTCACGGGTTTCAGGGGGAGGCACAACTTGCTCATCCTTTCCAGATGACTTTGCTGGAGATTTCTCCAGATTAAGTAAATCATCGGTAAGTAAACTATCTGGGGAAATCTCCCCTCCCATGCTATTTGCTTGGTCCAACAAATCATGGAGGAGCTTAGCATCCCCTCCATCACTCTCAGTCTTCCCGTTTACCTTCCCAAATGGAATCTCATCAGGTTTAGTCGACGTGTCTTTTTGACCCAGTCCCCCTCCCAAATTCAAGCCGAACGGATCATCATCATCCCCAAGTAGATTTGAGAATTGATCGCCACTTGGGGCTGGTAAGTCATCCAGGGGACTATCATGGTGATGCTTTGACATTTGGCTACTATCGGAAGTGTCCTGAAGAAAAGATGACAATTCAGAGTGTTTTTTATCGAATTCCTTGAGAAGATCTTCTTCTAATGGGGGGGATTGTGGATGCAGTCCGTAAGACATTCCCGTAACTGTTTTGGATGGTGATGTCTTGGGTGAAGACTTTTGATCCTCTCCTTCGGCCTGTGGAACAATGTCGCTCATGTCTATCGTGATGAGATGAGTTTACTGCAATAAAATTAAAAGAAATGTATTGTCAACAATTTAGCGCTTGGAGCATGCCAACTATTTTACCTATTGCAAATTTTGCATTAACTTGTGTGAAAATTTTTGTATTCCTAAGCGATATTTTTTTATTTGTGAATTGAATCGTCGTATCTACCTATGAAAGCTATCTACTGTATCTCTGAACTTTTTGCTCAAGTACTTGTTCAAGAACAGAAACCGTTTTGGATTTAAGTAAAGCTTATTATATTGGTATTCAATGCAATGAAAGACTATCAAATTTCTCTACCCTTTCTCTATCGATAATACACTTGAGAGAAGAGGAAAAAATGTTCCCTTCTAAAAGAATTGCGGTATGATGGGTAAGATGTATAGAAACTGTTCGTTCACTGTTTTGAGCAGAGCACAATCTATTGTTACTTGTTAATCACAGGGCGTTGAATCCGCAAATGAAAAAGTGCATAATGCATAGCTCATTCATACCTCAAGGCAAATATCTGCACACCTTCACAATATTCACGAGCTATATAGGAATCGTGCATGTAGTCAGAGCTAAACGTGTCATCACACCGTCAGCATCCCAGTGAAAATAGGAGATTAGCCATATCCATTATCCATGCACATCAAGAGTCATCCCCAAATCATCGCCATTCTCATCATAACCCTCATCATCCTTATATTCCCATAACGTTTTCAACTAACCAACTCATATTTTTTCATGAAACATGTGGGGAATAAGCACAAGAGCTCTTAGAAAATCATGACTCTTTGCAATAATCATATCTTCCTGCAGGCATAACACTTACACGTTATGACTATGAGTTTGCAAGACGACATTCACATTACTTCCTTAAAAGAAGTTGTTTTTTTACAAGGGAAAGACATTTTCAAGATGGGACTACTTCTCTCATTTTATTTCAAGAACGTTGAATTGAATGAGCTCGCCTTTAGATTGTGGCGATGACTGATGATGACAATGGCAGTGAGGTAAAATCTTTACCATACAACACCGCATGAGATTCTTGCAAAGTTGAGAATAAGAAAAATCCACTCCTATCACACATTTTCTCGTTCTATGCAAACACTGCTGCACAAGTTTGTAAGAAGGAATGACGAAAATGCTGATATTTTTTCCTCGACAACTAGTCCACACCGAAAAGGAATGAGAAAAAAGTTCTCGTTCTGCTCACCATGAACAAACAACTAGACATGCATATTTATGTAGTTTTTATCCAACGCAACGTCGAATGGAGAAGCATGAGTCATATATTTGATGCGAAATATTATGCTAAATTAGGATGAAAGCTAGCAACCAAGCTAAAGGCAACTTTGCTCATTTTGTAAAAATGAGGATGAGTAGTAGATAGTATCATGTCCTTGTCCCATGAGGTTACACAAACTACTATGTTTAACTAGCAACAGGACATAAGGGAACCCAACCTAATATTATGGACCATGCAAAAGAGACGTAGCAGATATATGCAGAGAAATACGTAGAGAGAGAGAGCGACACAGACACTACACATAACAAATTTGGGAGCGATAACTCATATTTTTTAGTAATAACAACACATGAAGTAATGGAGCTATGATGATGATGATGCTCCACTAAAACCACAAATAGTGGAAAAGTGGAAATTTTTGGAAGAAACAGTCACTGACTAAATAGGGAATATTTTAGGGAAAGATGTAGAAGCAATTTGAATTCTACCTCACAACAAGCAGTCCGATATTTCGTCTAAGGATGAATGTAGAGTTATGTCGGTGTGAAAGCTGAATAGCACAACGTGAGCATTTGCACAAGAATGAAGAAAGGTAGCCCGTTTTCTAGAAACCATCATATTTTATCATTTCATCTTGATTAACCGACCAACTAAAATCTATAGCTCGCAGTACCATCGCTATGCAATGTAATATGATATGAGAGGATCTCAAGAAAAAGGAGATAATACAACCGGCGAATTCATTAGAAGTAATGTCCAAAGCCTTGCTAAAACCCAAAAGAGCTCATCCAAAAGTGCCATTGAAAACAGACTGCGTTACTAACATTTACGCTGCTGCCTTCTTCATGCAGGAAGACCGTGACTGATTACTGCTGAAGCAAGTCAAAAGAAAGGAAGCGAGTTTAGCGAAGCGTGCTATTTCGGCAACAATAATATGGATATGGAATGATTTATACACTGGCTAACAGTAACAGCCCTATACAGGAAAGGAGGAATATACGAGAAATATTATTATCTACGTAGTGCAGCCACTTAGGTACATCTGTTACGATTTTTTAGCTATTTCAATTCAGGCTGAGGCTGGATTATTGGATTGAAATAATGCAGTAGTAAAGCGGACTATGGCGGAAAGCGTTGTTCACACAATGATAAGAAGCATGAATTGCTTTTCAACGAGAATTTTGCTAAAGACAAGGAATTCTACACTATAACATATGAGTCATAGACAATGCGACCACGGCTAACTGTCCCCAGACTATTGATCCCTGGACAAAGGGCACACCGTCCAAAGCGCACCCTGGACAAAGGGTCCCCTGGAAAAAGGGCACTCTGGACAAAGGACACCCTGGAAAAAGCGCACACTTCATAAAATTAGCTCACATTCAACTACCGCAATGATTTTATAAAAAATAATAATTCATAGTGTTTTTATTTAACATGCAAGTCAAAAACAAACTATAATAAGACTCTTATTATAAGAGAGTATATAGTTAGATATAATTAATAATATTAACTATAAATATACTAAATTAAATATTTCGCTTAAACTTTTAAAATAATATTTTTTAAGTAAGTTCTATTATTTCTGGCACTTAGATCGACCTCGCCTAACTGTGATCATTATTTGTGTTGGTTGGTCAGCAATAATTGTCTTCATTATCCGATATCTTACTATATGATTCAATATTTACACTATCAGTTGCTTTAGAGGAGGTAACCTTACGTTTTCTTATTCACCTAAAATCGTAAGAAGCTAAGCTTGCCCAAATACTCATGATTTCATTTGGGTAAGAAAGCGGAGGTTATCTCAGCTAAAGTAACAGACAATGCACATTCATAAAAACATTATGAATTATTATTTTTTATTAAATCATTGCGGTAGTTAATGTGAGCTAATTTTATGAAGTGTGCGCTTTTTCCAGGGTGTCCTTTGTCCAGAGTGTCCTTTTTCCAGGGGACCCTTTGTCCAGGGTACCCTTTGGACGGTGTGCCCTTTGTCCAGGGATCAATAGTCTGGGGACGTGGGGACAGTTAGCCGTGGTCGGATGAGGGATAACATATAAGTACATAGCAGATACCCCCATCTTTGCCAGTAAAGAGAAAGAGAACAAAAAACTGCTTTTGAAATTGGTAAAAAAATGTTAAATCGCTCATTCCGTTTTTAGGAATGCTCCCACTTCGCCCCCTCAGTTGTCAAGATTGAAGGAACTGGTCAATATTCAAAAGCTTTTCAAAGAGGATGTAGAAATGGAGATGAACATTTTTGTTAAAAAAGATTGAGAGTTGGGGAGGTTGATTCAGTTGATTGTAATTGAAAACTCTTTCATAGAATATAGAAAAAACATTTTCATATTGATCACATATAAGGAAAGTCAACCTCCAATATAACAAGGTATAATGCGTTGTAGCAGTTCTTTAATGTGCTATTCCCCAAATAAGGCTTCCTGCCTGGTTTTCTTCCTGTGGTCCAACATTACCCCTGCGGATCTACTAGATGGATTGGGATACCTAATTATAGGCCAGATAGCCTATCTGATTCATTGCATCATATCATATACATACCCATTATTGGATATATACACGATAACATTGCCGGAATCGGAATTGAGTATGGCGATGACGATCAAGCAACCACATTTCGCAACTGAATCCATAATCTTGCGTAACTTTATTAAGTAAATTATCCGCGTCTTCCGTTTCACTCGAAATCATTAAGGAAAATGGCAAGGCGCTCGATATATTTGCTAGAAAAAGCCAAGTTTAGCAAAGTAAGGATAATACAATGAAAATATGAAATATTCCGACATTCCACAACACCATCATCACTTCATCACCTCTAGCTAACTATAATCTCTATATAGTTTGGCACAATGAACACCGACAACATAAAATGAAAAGTAGAGCCATGTAAATACCTATGCATCTAGTGATGCTTTCTTTTCCTCAAGGTGACTCGGTTGATCTTTCATAGCTGTAGTAAAAGTAAATTAGCTAAATCCAACGATAGATAAAGATAATATGTATATGTTGGTTGGCCATGAGCTGAATTCAACAAGGGTGGATGGATAATATGATGGCTGGGCTCAATGCACAATGAAGTAGGTGTCGATCGATTTCCTCGATCAAGACACTTTTAGTGTCCAATCTAATTAAATGTTTCGTACCCTGTTCCGGGTAGTCAGGTTATGGATAAAGGCCATAAGAATTATTAGCTACAGACAGAAAGGACTCTTTGTTCGTAGAACAGATTAACCAAAATGGGCAACAAATTATTGTATATAAAAGATAAAGAAGGATGTAAAAATGAATTATTATTTACCCGAATACTTTTTATTCCGATTTCCAGCTTTGGCTTTCCTCAGTTTCCTCTTCAAAAAATCAATACAATCACCTTCAAAAATCCTGTTGAGTATCAGTAGTGAGTATAGGGGTGTAAGAGTATTTGGGATTTCTTGAAGATTTTTTTATAAAAAAATATGAAAACTAAAATAGTTCTACTTTCACCTTTGCAACCATATATGGGAAGTAACAATAAAACTTGAATCTCACAGGAAAGCACTTAAGCTTTAACAATTCACTTTTTTCTTAGGGTTTCCTCATATGAAAGGCAAAGGTCGAAATAGAGGATAGTATTTTGACTCCTTTATTGGCTAGGAGGAGGAGGATGAGGATGGAAAAAAGTGCAACAGAATGAGAGAGAAAGAGAGAAGGAGCTTGTCCAGAAAAAGACAAGATTAGACAGACAGCAGGATCTGCTTGTGTCAATTGGCTGCAACGCAAACGTATATGGTATGCCTTTGGTATGTGTATCGATATCGATGTAAACATTAGCAGCACTTTCAGTCTCCTCCAACTACTACTACTGACTACATGCTGCTTTTGCTTTCTTCCTCCCAAAGTTGCCAAGCTGCCTGGCTGGCAAGAACGACAACGGGACGAACTATGTTCGTTTCGTGCTGCTTTCTCGGATTCAGGTGAAAGGGAAGCGGAGAGATATGTACAAAGCGAGCAATGTGTTGTCCCTCAGTCCCTCTATATTAATACACCCGAATGAATAGCTTTCCTCCTCCGCTTGTGATTTGATCTTTTACATTCTCCATCATCACTCCTCAGAACCGAACGTATTTGCGTGCCACCGTGTGCACCCCACTTTTGCAACAAGGCAAAAGAGGATACCAGCCATAGCCAGACAGCTAAGTAAAACGGCAGTGCAGACAACAACTCAATAATGTTTCACCCTCTTGTACACAACTACTCCACTCCAACTTCCACATCCACCTCAAATCCACCATTTAGTTAGATAGCGTTGAATGCAGCTCTAGTCATCTATTATTCTAGCAGTTTATTCCCTAGCTGGAAAGGAAATATTAACCCCTTTTCACTATGGAAGGAACTGATACTGGTACAGTTACCAGTTACGGTCAACATAACATTTGTTACAGTACACAAGGGTAGCATGAAAGAGCGGAAGAAAAAGCAGCCCGACCGTTTCTCTTTCCCATTTGCAGGAGAGAAAGGAGCAACACAAAGGCTATGCGCACGGATATTAATTCAGTAAGCAATAGGCAATTTGCTCGATATAGCAACTAGCTCCTCGCCTCAAGTAATTATGCAAATCCTCTGGTCTGGTCATAATCATGGTCCTAGTCAATGAATGAAATATGTCGACTCCTTTCCTCCCTTTCGCTTTCAGCTAAAGCCGCTTTAATTTTGGAGAGAAGTTTAAGGCCACAAGCAAAGATTTGTAATTTGCGTGTGTTTAAATGTAAACGACAAGATGTATGTAATCGGTAATCCAACCAAAGGCATCTCTGTTGAAAGAGGGACCGGAAGTTGTGGTGAAATTACATTTATTACATGGAACAAGAAAAAACAGCACCTTGGCCCATTATAACCTCCATTTATTTCCCTAATTATCCAGTTGTTCTAAGATTGGGAACACCATTGACAAGTTGCTCTACTGACTACTGTAGGAGTTTGAGATAAAATGATAAGTAGCAGTAGTGCTGCTGTACTGAGTGGAAAGTATGGGGCTACTGCTACTTATGTAGAAAATGTATTGGATGACGACAACAACATTGTCTTGTTTTGGTCTAAAAAAGGGCATGTCCAGCTAGTCCAGCATATTTAGAGCAACATCGCAAGAATTTACACAGCATAAGCATTTGTCACTCGACAATCCAAAGCAACGTTATCCTCAAAATATCTAACCTAAAGAAGTGAGCATGAGGGTGGAGTATCGAGTAGAATAAACGGCTTTCTGCGACAATACTGCCTCCCAGACCATTGCCATAGCTGAGCTCAACTCGGAATGTCGGAATTTGGGTGGAAAAGTAAAAGTTCTAAAAACATGTAGAATCACACTGCACTGTGACTGTACAACAACGGACTAATAATAATAAGGTGAAGACAGAGCATGAGCATGCATTAATGGGAAATTGGGAATGGAAAGGAAGAGTTGCATTTCCCATTCCCATGCCAGTTTCATGTTATGAAAGAGAGAAGTGCATTTCTGGATTTGGTAGATATTTCAAGTAGTGGATGCTCCTATAAACAGGGAAAGACGGATGAGAGTTTGAGGGTGAAAGTTGTAAGTAAAGCGAAGAAAGAGCTGGCCTAGCCTGCTATGCACAGGGGTTGACAACTGACAAGGGACTCCGTAGAAAGTTATCAATTAATCATTGTCTGTAGAAAAGGGCACGCCTGCTTTGAATCTGACTCATTTTTATGGTTAAATTATTTAATCAAATGAAGCTAGCTACATTACTATTGTATATTAAATATTACATAGGTAAATACTAAATACTATGATGATGTAGGATAAAAGAGTTGATTTGTTTTGATGATTCATTTTCAAAACATATTATTACTCGTAATAATTTAAAAAACATTCCTCTCCTCCAGTCGCAGCCTTTTACCTCCGATAGGGATCTTAGGCCACTTTCTTTTCTTCTGTAATATTTGTAGTAGTGCATGAAACGTGTACACGAATTACTCAAATCCGTGTTCGTGTCGTGTTGACACCAGACACACTCGAAAATTCG